>JANHZU010001733.1:113522-128471 GCA_032468055.1 Acrochordus granulatus
AAAAATCCAGTCCAGATGCCTGTTTTTCAAACTTTGTTGCGATGCAATTACCCTGGATGAGTGAGAGTCTTCACAGATATGTGAAGTTGGTACAAGATATGTATGAAGACAGAGTGACAGCAGTGAGGTGTGCAGTGGTAATGACAGACTGGTTCAAAGTTAAGATAGGCTTGCATCAAGGATCAGCCCTCAGCCCCTTCCTGTTTGGAATGGTGATGGACAGGTTGATGGATGAAGTCAGACAGGTGTCTCCATGGAATATTATGTTTGCAGATGACATTGTGATCTGCAGTGAAAGTAGGGAGTACACTGAGATGAACCTGGAGAAATGGAAGTATGTGTTGGAGACAAGGTGAATGAAAGTCAGTCGGAGCAAGACAGAGTGCATGTGCATAAATGAGAGAGAGGATGATGGAAGGATGCAGTTGTAAGGGGTAAAGGTGGATGACTTTAAATACCTAGGGTCAACTGTCCAATGTAACAGGAAATGTGACAAAGAAGTGAAGAAGAGAGTGTAGGCAAGATGGAATGGATGGAGAAGAGTGTCAGGAGTGATCTGTGATAGAAAGGTATCTGCGAGAGTGAACAAGATGGTGGTGAGACCAGCAATGCTGTACGGCCTGGAGACAATGGCCCTGACCAAAACACAAGAGGCAGAGCTAGAGGTGGCAGAGTTGAAGATGCTGTGACAAAGTTGGACAAGATTAGAAATTAGAGGGACAGCACAGGTAGGAAGGTTTGACGATAAAGTGAGAGAAATGAGACTTAGATGTTTTGGGCATGTGTTGCGGAAGGATGAAGAGTATGTTGGGAAGAGATTGTTGAGGATGTTGTTACTGGGAAGAAGGAGAAGAGGAAGCCTAGGAGGAGGTACATGGATATGCAGGAGGTCTGTGTGACTGAGAAGGATGCTGAAGACCGAAGAAGATGGAAACAGAAGATTCAATGTGGCGACCCCTGATCGGAGCAGCCAGAAGGAGGAGGAGGAGGAGGTGGTGGTGGTGCAGACAGCCATTCACAGCTGGTTATATCAAAGTGAGTGTTCTCACCATTTTGCAAAGTTATAATCTGGCAAACACTCATTCTAGACTGCTCCTATCTTTGAATAAAAATTATAAAGTTGTTTTCCTGAAGTGTCTGAAAGCGATATTTCAATATTACTTTTTTAGAGATTCTAAGAATAAACATTTCCATTTTTAAGAGCAATCTCTACTTCAGTATTAGCATTCTTCTGAAAGATGGAGCTTCTCTAGGTGTTTCTGATTTTCTATGCCTCTCAAAGCAACATGGCAAAACCTAGAAATTATCAGTGGTATGGCCATTATTGTTGTTTTTTATAAGAATGCTTGATAAACAGTGGAAAGTCTAGCTCCTCTATCATTCCAAAATAGATTTCCTTCAGTAGATTTCAATAGATTTCCTTCATATCAAGGAATTAGGCTAAATATTGTGACCCTCATATTGAACTCACTCATTTTCGCCCTTATCTCATTATCCCAAGTACTGACAGCTTTTCCAGTAAATGTCCTATTTGAGTAGTTTTCAAACCTTAAAGCTGACATTCTTCAGGGGATATGCAAATAACATTTCATTTCTCTGATTGAAGTGCAGCTATTTTTTTATATTCTTTCTGCAGATATTTCCTAAAGAGTTCTGTCTTTATCATCTTCTTTAGATCGCAATTCTTGCAGTTACTCTAATCCAGTTCCTTATATTGTTTGCTTTTTCTAAATTTCATCTCGTTTTTCAGTCCTGAAGACCATTCTTGTCTTTTGGGAAATTATTCTTTGGTTTTGCATTCATGATCCCAGTTCAGGTCCCAACGCATCGAGAAATGTGTTTACAACCTTGGAAATAATGCCAGAACATAGCAAGAGGCACGGTCAACAAGTCATGAGAAACCTAACTAAAGTTCCATTATAGTTAATATTATCAGCTGTATTCCGTACTATCAAACAAAGCATTTTTTTGTAAAAAAAAGCTTTTTTTACAAAAAAAAAACCTATTTTTTGTATTAGAAAATATTTGCATTAGAAAATATTTATTTATATTCCAGTACTCAAAAGGCTATGGTAATGAATGTCTGAATTTCAAACACTTGTAATTATTTCACATAATAGTAAAGTAATACCAATATCTATAATCCAGATTTCAATAATACTTGGAATGAGAACTGTTAAATATACAAGCTGGATTCAGAAGAAAAATGACAATAAAATCTAAACATCCAATGGATAATGAAAAAACAAGGAGTTCAAAAAGATGCCTATATTTGCTTTATTGATAATACAAAACCTTTTAACTATGCAGAGCACAATACACTGTGAATAACCCATAAAACATCAATGTCCTGGGGCAACCTTATTTGTTGTTTGTGGAAATTTTATGATTAGAAAGCAATAGTTAGAATATGGAACAACTAAATATATTTCAACACTGGGAAAGCTATTCCAATGATACAGTTTTAATAGTTGGAAGTAAAGCAGAAGATGAAAACTTAAAGATAAAAAAATACAAAGCTAATTTTGTTAAAGACAAATTAATTTCAATCAACCATGCATACCCAATTCAAATAGGTGGAATTGAAATACTTTCATTTTCTAAATTTTAAGACATGAAATGAAGAAACATCTGCTACTTGGGGAAAACAATGACAAAAAAAGATTAGACCAAATATTAAAGTCCAGAGGTATCACTCTGACAACAAATGTATTATTAAGAACACAATTTTCCTATTTACATATGGCAGTGAAAGATGGATCATTAAAAAGGATGAACACCATAAAGAAATGCCTTTAAAATATGATACTGGAGAAGATTGTTGAGAATACCTTAGATTTTTTTAAAAAAATTGATATTACATGAAATAAAACCAGACTGCTCACTAAAGGCACTAATAATAAAACAAAAACTTACATGATTTTGACATACCATGCCTGACTCTGTTATTTGGAAAAATTGAAGTGAGATGTAAAAAAGGCTATGGAAGACAAGATGAACAGATATTATCACTGAAACATAACATTAGAAGAACTCAAAAAAGCAGTTACTGATAAATGATCTTGGAAAAAGGGTCTTAATCAGGTCACATAGTTGGAAGCTGAACAATAATTGAAGAATAAACAAAAAGTTTAAAATGGCCTGAAGCAAGGCCAAAATGGGCCTGGGGCAAGGCTGAAGCACAGCTGGAAAAGAATTTAGACCTGATCTTGGGAAAGATGTAAGAGAGCCATTAAGGGCAGACTTGGGCACAAGATTATGTAGTCCAGAAATAAGAAGAAGTATGAGAAAGAAACTCAAAATAATTCCACTTTGATTTTGTTTAATATAAAATGAGACAAGGAGTAATCTAAACAGGCCTCCTAGATTCTGTTAAAATACCCTACAGTAATAAACTGGTTAATGTAATAGATTAGCAACTGGGAGGTCATAAATTCTAATCCTACCTTAGCCATGAAAGCCAGCTGGATGACCTTGGGCCAGTCACTCTCAGCCCAACCCACCTCACAGGGTTTACTGTTGTGGGCTAAATAGGAGGAAGAAGATGTGTTAAATATGTTCACTGCCTTGAGTTCTTTATAAAAAAAATAAAAAGTGGGATGCAAATAAATAATATATATATTGTAATAAGAATTAATAAACTGTAATTCCTGGAATCTCTGGGTGTCTATTTCTTAACCTGCCCTGCTTCAAAAGGCTGGCATCAAACTTGAAAGCCTTTCCAATTTTCTCTCTGGAGTTTTTTGGATAGTAGGATTTGTTAAATAAAATGTATATCAATTACTCATATCCATAACAATGCAAAAAAACAAGCTGAACAAATACACTTACTATAGGTAATGAAGGAATTGGAGTTATGAAGGTCTGAGCCCACTTGTATTCTATTCAATTGGAAAAAATGGTGCAGGGCTACAGCTTCAAGATGAAACACTGAAACTTACAGTAGAAAATAATAAATAACATTTCAACCAAAAAGAATAAGATAGAGAGAAGAAAGAAATGTCTATTATTCACAGAAACTGCTGGCACTATTAGTTGCAGATTAAAAAAAATAAGGCAGCAATTGGGTAGGTGGCATAAGAACCAAAGTAATAAGGAGAGGACAAACTGGGGAAGTAGAAGAATGTTATGACTAGAAGAATGTTGGCACCTCTAACTATAATAATAATTGAATTATTAATGTTTTGAAACACAGTATTTTCTCTCCCATAGAAGTGAACACAAAGGGTAGCTTGTCTTAGAAGAGAGTGGGCCACCTCTGAATCGTGTGAAATCATAGTCTATATCAGCCAGAATAAATCAAGAGGGGAAAGTGCTACATTGATACTTTACAAATAATTGTGGGCCTTCCTTAATAAAAAGGAAGCTGGCATACAGATAAGATGTTTGGAGTTACTATAGCTGTGCTGCAAGAGCAGTGGATCTAGCAATGTTGGTGAGGCCTGGAGGTGCATGAAAGCAGAACTTTCAGGGCAAAGGTGACTGCAAAAAACTAGGTGCCATCAGATCCTTTCTGATGGTAGAGATGTTTGGCTGCAGTACAATTGCCATTTAAAAAAAAAAATGCCAGTGAGCTTCACAAAGCTATTTAGCAGGCAATATGAAGCCCATGGGCCATATTTGTGCAGGTCTGGTTTATATTTTTGCAACCTTCAGAACTATGGCACAATATCAAAATCATTGGCATGATTGCCCATCAATTTTCATTGGAAAACAAAAAGAAATAGATGTGCCAGCCTCTGATTGGCATACAATAGTAATAAAACTAAATACTGCCATGCCAAATGTTCAATATAGTTGTATATACAGATACTTTATTGGCCAAGCATGATTAGATATACAAGAATTTGGCTCCGATAAGACAACAGTAAATACAATAATAATATAAACAAAATAAAATGAAGTTTAAACAAAATAAAATAAAGTTTTCAAACAGAAAAATGTCCATCAAAATGTGCAGTCGGTAGAAAAGAAAATAAAGGAAGGTTTAGAATTATAACCACAATGTGTTGATAAGTACATAAACACATTAGACAAAGCATCCAGATTAATTCATAATTCCTTGCACTATAGGAATCTCTGTGTCATGTCATGTAGCATGAGTTAAGTATTCAATGATGAATGATGGCACACGGGAAAAAACTATCCTTGCATCTGATTGTTTTCGTGTCTATAGTGCTATCCAGAGGGAAGAAGTTGGGAAGAAAAATTGACCCACCCTACTGCAATTATTATGACATTGTCCTGATTCATATTTTTTAAAAATCTATCCTACTCTCACTTCAGAACAGTTACTTATCACTGGAGTATGCCACTTTTTTAATAACTGTGGTACTCTATGTAGAGGTTAATGAAAATTGCTAAATGGACTCAAAGCTATAATATATAATGAAATAATAACTATTGAAAGGTAATTGTAAAGCATTTTGAATGACAATCTGTAAATTTTACATGTTATTTCTAGAACTCTTGAATGTGAGGGAATATTTTCAATTCGAATTAATTGAATATAAATTGAATATTTTCAATTAGAATTTTTTCAATTCTAATTCAATACATATGTAAACAAAAATCATGCTCGGACAATTATATGCCAAATCTCTTGAATCAAACTATATTTGCTAATGGTTTTGTATAAAATATAATGTTTGTTATCAGGTTTTACACTGAACTTTGAGAATCAAATCAATCAATCAACTGCAAGATTGAGTCATATGCAGATCAATGCCATGCTGATTTGTAGTGATAGATGTAGTCTTTAATATTTTAGTGAAATAAATCAACCTATAAACATATATGTAAAATACTAAGGATACTATATTAGGAGTCAGCAGGAATTATTTCTCTATGTTTATATTGCCCAAAATGTGATCTGATGTGCTCATTGTTCCTATTTTTGCTTTCATTAAAAGGGCAACTATATTAAAATGTTGGTCATATAAGTAGGCCAAATTGTCTCTTTCCATAAGTTAAACTCTGAGTTACAGGAGAAGAGATGCATTTATCTCTCCTGCACATATATCAAATACATGGACCTGAATAAATAGCAATGCTGTTTGAAGAATTCTGAAAAATGCATATTTTGGGGTATTACTGTACGTTATTTCAAATTCTAATGTATTTTATAATATGCTATATCATACCCCGAATCTGTTTCAGATTTACTGAATATGGATATTATATCATGGAATACTTGTGTTCTGCAAAGTCTTAACAACATCCCATTCACACAGTCCCCTTTTCAAACATACTTACCGATACATTCTTCTCTTTAATACAATGTTTCTTAAACGTTTTGTTTTCAGGACCTCCTTCCCACTTTTAAAAATGATGTAAAAGAGCTTTGTTTGTATGTGTTATATTTATTGATATTTGCTCTATTAAAAATTATAATTAAAGCATTCATAAAACATATTTATTAAATCACATAAAATAAAAATATTAAACTCATTAGATATGAATATAAATAAAATATTTTCCTGAAAAAATATTTTAACAAATAAAAATAATGAGAAAAATGACATAGTTTTATATTTTTACAAACATCTTCAATATCTATCAATAATTTTAATTTCAGGGACACCTAAAGATTCTCAGGAAACCCCAAAGGATCCTCATATCACAATGTAAGAAACGTTACTTTAACAAAACTCAAAATTTACTGCTAAAATTTCCATCCATCGTCCCACATACTCTGCCTTCTTCTCTCAGAAAAAAAAAAAAGATTCAAATGCTCAGAGACATGACTTACTAGAGAAAAAATGAGGGGAAAACTAAAAAAGAAACAGAAGCTAAAATACCTATTCCAAATGTCTTTTATTTAGCACCATAAGTTTGCCATCAGCTAATCTTTATAGCCAATAATGAGACAAAAGTCTACTATTTGTCAAAAAACAAAATAACATTATTACTGGAGAAAAGAAACATTCATTTTATTGTCTTGAGACATAAATAAAGAATTTAATTAAGTAAATCTTATTATAGTTGATACCACCTTACCTGCTTTCACCAAATACACAGTAATATGTGAAAAAAGGTAATTCAACAGAATAGTAAATCACATAAAATGAATGGAAAAAAATAATTTTCAAATAAGCTGTTCATTACCATAGCTCAATAAGAGCTGAAGTTTACTTCCAAATCTCACCACTGGAATACATGCATTGTGTTCCAGTACCTTTATTTTACCTTTAGTATCTGGAATATTTTATCTCCAATATTTTATGTTACCTCCAGTACCTGTACATTCCACATAAGAATGTATAAAGAATATTATGTAGTACATAAATCTGCTGTATCAATTCAGCAATAAATATATGTCCACATGTTATTATCACTGTTTCTCTGTAGAAGAAAGACTGGGGAGGGGTTAAACAAGACATCAGCTTAGAATCCATACACAGCAATAAGAGAATGAAGACCAAGACTCCTTGAATATCACTGGCCCTTATCTAGTTTTGACCAGGTGCAAACCATTAGTCAGAGAAGATTCCTATATCTGGTTTTTAATAATAAATCAAGTATTTTGAATCTTCTTCTATTGACCTGGTCATTTGCACCTGACTTTCTTTCTCTTCTTTAAAGAGTTCCTCTCCCCTGTTTTACTTATGAGATTAAATTTCCCAACATTACAGTGTCAACTACTGACCATGCTGGCAGGGAATTCTAGAGATAATAGTTCCCAATCATTGTGGGAAGGGCTAATTGACTTGTCCATGTTTTGTAAAACAGGCTGTTTTAACTGTAATGTGGACTCATGTTGAAGAAATAATTGTCAAAAATTGAGTAATTGAAGCCTCTTTTTTAAACTGACAATCTTTGATTTGGTTTTTGGCCTTCTTCAGTGAATGGAGACTTGTTCTCTCAGAGAGATCTCCATTTAGGATTTGCATTTCAAATATTCTTTCTCTATAGACTAAATGACTAGTCATGTTCCCCCATTAAACATTTTAGTTGAATCAGAATTGGAACTTCCTACTTTCTAATGTATCACTATAACTTCTACAACACATTGGCTCTCAGTTTTTACATATGCAAAGAAAATGTCAACCAACTAAATTAAAAAAAAATAATTTAGATTTTTTTGATTGAGTACAGTGAACTTCAAGTACATCTACTTACATATATCTAAAAGCAACAAGGCATGGAAGTGTTTGATTACATAAAGCTCATAATATTATAATGAAAGTCAAAGATCTGGGAATTATCACAAAAATCCATATTTTACTTAGAAAACAAAATGTGAGGCAGGGATTCTGTTGCACAGAATTAATTACCAAAGTTCTGTATCTACAGTGTAATGTTCAGAATAAATTGACAATAATCAGGCCACATATCACAGTAAGTCATGGTTTAATAATAGCTGCTAAGAAGTCACAATGGCTGGGTTAACACATTGTGCTACCTTATAATCCATGGCAAACTATAAGAGTACTGATCACCAAATATACAAAGCTACTCACATTAGTTTATTTCTTAAATTTAGAGACCACCCATCTCACTTTCAGAGCGAGTGTGACTCAGCTGCTTCTTTAATGATAAATTAAGATACATATACAGAACTGTATGTCTGGGATGCAAGTCTAAACATACTTTCAAGGGAGAGATCTGTTAAATTTAATTTTAAATATGTATAAATATTTAAATTTTTAAATCATTATTCAGTGAGATAATTCTGCAATCTTGCAGAACAAGGAAGGGATTTAAAACAGAAAGAGATGTTCAGTCTGGAGCTATAGAAAGAAAGCAAAGAAGTGGCAGAATACTCAACTATAGGGGTCACTACAGTAGAATTAGAGCATTTGGAATTACTAAACTTAGTAGTATATTTTTTCACAAACCAGTAAACAGGTATTTCTAAGTAATCTTGTTTCTAAACTCATGTTAATTACATGAATTTCCCAACTGATGGTTGCAGAATTTTATAACTATTTATGATCCCTTTGATATGTGTGATTAACTTCTATTAACATCAACAGGGACTTAGGTACATACATTAAGGATAAAACAGGCCAATAAAGATTACTACAGATAAGGCTGCTATTGCCAAGACAATTAGCAGGGAAGTGCTTCAAATAGAGGGCACAGCTGCAAGAAAGAAAAGATTTGTGAAATGTACCATATACATTTATCAAAGAAAACTGACAAGAGCAGAGCTTACCATGTCATTGGGACTTAGTTTCACATATCAAAGAGAGGCCATGAGAGAGGATGTACCCTATGACTCCAAGCACATCGTTAGCCAAAATTGTCAAAATGAACTGGGGAGGGAGAAAAAAAAATCCTTTTTCCATCCTTAAAAATGATGATGGATCTGCAGTTTTGGTGTCCCTGCAATTTAATTATTACTTATCCATTTGAAATATATTGTGCATTTCATTCAATAAACCAAGTATTAGTAAGATGGGAAATTAGGTATTGTAATGAAATGTTCAGTTCCAAAAATTTAAGGTTAGACTACCACAAATGGCTGTTGTATATTGGGTCTTTATGCTGTTAATTTAACTGGATAATCTCCTAAATGGGTAGAATTCATAGAGAGAAATGTTTTTCTCTGCAGGCTAGGACTATTTTACAGAGAATTCACACAAATTTTGGAACTGATTATTTTTAAAATCATAAATTAATGCAAGAACAGAACTGAGTGAATGACTGAATGAACGCATGAAAATGACACACGCCTGAAATAGACTGATTAATATATTCTTAGAATCTGTCATTCTGCAACAAAAATTGTGAAACCATCGTTCATAGATTGTCAAATGAATTGTTGCTTGCTTTTTAAGATGGGAAAACACCCATCTTGTTACCATGGAAGAAACAGAGTTTCAACGTGTATTTAACCTCTCTTTCTTAAAGTAATTAGTAAGAAAGAAATTAGTTAAACCACATAACACCAGAAAGAATTTAGCAAGTTGCAGAAATTTTAGGAGGTTTCAACAGCACAATCATTCAGCAAAACCTCATTAATCTTAATGAGCCTGCTCTAAAACACATAAGATATTGACTGCAGATGCCAAAGTACTTGATTTCCTGAAGCTAGCAGCCACTAAGGAGATAGATATTAGCATTATCATAATAATCCCAGGTCTACTAATGAGGAAGCCCCAAAATTAAATGAACATTTTTGGTAACAAGAACAAACCTAGCTATAGTACTCAATATCAATAGCAAATAGGAGGAATACTTGAGAAAGTGTTAACGCTGATTGGATGAACTTTGTAGAACAGATTGTTTTAACTGTCATATGGATGTGTATTTGAAGAAATAATTGTCAAAAACTGAAAAGGTGAAGTATTTTCTTTAGAGACTCTTTCTTAACTGAGAAATTTTAGTTTTTAGCTGTTTTTAGTGAATAGAGTCTTGTTCTATCAGATGGATCTTTATTTAGGATTTGCATTTCCATTATTGTTTCCCGATAGAATTATTGCTTTATTTAGAATTCATGATCACTTCTCTGTTTTTCAGCCATTTTGAATTTTTTTTTATTCATAAGGAGATATTCTTTTGGTACCAAAGAAAAAATATATGGGTAATTTTTTTAAAAATAATGCCATGTGTAGAGTATCTCAAAGTTCTGTCCATATAGTGATATATCATGTTATAATGATGCAGTTGGATATTTCAAGCACAGAAAAGGAAAATATAAAAAAGCTTTTTTCACATTGAAATTTGTTCTATTAATCATATTCCTTTATTTCAAATTACTGTTCCCCTTTTATCAAGAGCCCTATTTGGAAGGATTTATCTTCATTTTGCTGCTGATATAAAGGGCATTGTGTTATTTTATTTTATGCCAATTGTCCTACTGATGAAATGAAACTTTTTTTCTCAAATAAAACACTTTGGCATTTTTTAAAATGTGTCAACTTCATTTAAAGCAAAGTTATTTCTGTCCATTTGCATTAGATTAACTAAATGTTACATGTGGAATGTTTAAAATTTCAGAAATAGTGCATATATCCCATATGTATAAATATACCTTCTAAAAGTTTTTTAAAAATAAAATTGTAAAATTAAATTAGAATATTGAAGTGATAAGTGATTTAACTTTAACTAGATTTTATAGACAATATTGAGAACATGTATGGATTTTGTTTGAGCTAGTCCAATATCTCAAAGCTGAACACTGATTCATCTGATGGAGAAATACAGTTCTACAGATCTTGTTAGGTAATGCTGAGACCAAGAGAATATATTATCAGAAGTAATAAAAACACTTGAACTTTATAATAATAAAACCAAGACGTTGAAACTATACTAATACAAATGGTTCTCAGACAAATATGTATCAACATTAGGAAAATATAAGCATTATTCTTATATTTCAGTATAATTTGCAACATAAATATTACGTTATTTTAATCATGATTCGTAATGAGTCAGATCTTTATAATTTGTGGAATTGTTGTTGGGCATCTATGTCATCAATGGTTTAAATTTGTCTAGAAAAGTAATGCAAAAAATATTAGTCTTCTTTCCATAGAAATGCTTTAAAGCTCCCTATCTTCAACTGGAAGAGAGTAAACCCATATAAGATAGCGCTAAGGAAAGGAAAATCTATTTTCCACCAATGGTTTTCCTATGTTTTTATTCAAGATTCTGTGTATCTTCTCCGCATTTGTGTATGTGTACCTGCACATATGCATGTAAGTATCATTTCAGTCATACTGGGGGAGAGAGAGAGAGAGATAGTAAGCTTTAGGCACAGCATCCAGCAATTCCTTTCTTCTATGTTTCCTGCTTTTTTTACTTGTGATTTTAACATGCAAGCTGCAAGATATCACCAGTATTCCTCCCAATTTTGGTCATAGGGTCTTGATGTGCTATTGCTCAGTCAATTTGCTAGTTTTAGTAGCCACAAAATTGGAAGGGGCATTTTAAGCTTGTCATGCTGAAAATGACACTACTTGCCATGGCACTTGAAGAACAGATTTATTGGAATATTTTTATTAGATATGTAAGAAAAGTAAAGAAAACTTGGGAGAAAAATGTCTATTCAGAATGCCCTTTAAATAGAAATCCACGTGTTAAAATCAAGTTAATACACAAAGGAGTTACTCATTCTGTAATCACAACAACTTCTTGAGAATAACTAGACTGAGATACCCCAAAGTCACACAGTGAACATTATATTCAAGAGAAAGTATGAACCTCAGTTCCCTTAAGTCCCTTAATCACACTGCCATACTGGCCATTATGATATTACTAGATGATTCAGTCTCATGGAATAACAAAGCTATGGTTTTGTCATATTCTTTTCTGAGTTCTGAGAATTGAGAGTTTGCACTATTAGTTTTGATCTAGGTTTAATCACATTGCAAATGTATTCAATTAAGAAACTGCTTTCAAATATTCCACTTGGTCTTTCTGAAGTTAAACTGAACTGAAGGTTAGCAGAATGTATTTCTCACATTATTTGAGAACTGACATTTATATTTAATGACATGGGATGATGTCACTCCTCAGGTAATTTCTTGGCTATCTCATGCCTGATTACAATTCTGATCATTAGAGTAATGGAGATCATTAGCAGAATAATGTTATTTTTTTTCTCTTTTAATTAAAGTTCAAATACTTTGGCCACATAATGCAAAGAGGATTCATTGGAAAAGACTGTGATGCTGGAAAACATTGAAGGCAAAAGAGAAAGGGATGGCAGAGGATGAGATGGTTAGGTAGCATCATTGAAGTGGTGGATGTGGGTTTGAGCAAACTCTAGGAGACAGTGGAGGACAGGGAGGCATGGCATGCTGTGGTCAACAAAGAGTTGGACATGACTGAGCGACTGAAGAACAACAACATACGAAGAGAAAGCAGATTTGTAAAGTACTTATATGCAAACTATAGCTACATAAGAAAAGTTGTTTATGCTTGCAGCATTTCTTTCATTACCTTAGATGCAGAATGCATTGTTGAATTCTCCTTTCATGGAGTCATTGTAAGTAACAGAATGACCTGGGTAATATTACCAAATTTAGTAAAGTAAAAAAATATACAGTGGAACCTTGGATTGTGAGCATAATTCATTCCAGAATAGTGCTTTTAATCCAAAGCATTCTTATACCAAAGCAAATTTTCCCATAGGAAACATGATCCATTCCACGCCCCAAAAAAATTCATAAAAAAATAATTTTCAATGGTATTTTACATAGACTGAGGGATATCTCAGTCTTACGTAGAAATGATTGCCCCTCCTATCTGTAACAATGATTAATATACAATATAAAGTAAAACTAAAATAAATTAACCAGCACTTTAACTTTTGCTAGAAGATTTTGAGGCAGGGGTCCCCAAGGGTCCGATCCAAGCTGGGCAGAGAATAATAACTGTGGTTTAATTTGGGTGATGGTTCTTGATGGTTCCTCGGTTTATGGAAAAGGATTTCCACCTAGCCTTGAGTTCTGTCCTCTCTTGTTTCTGTACAGTTCTTAGGCGGTTAATCTGGCCTTTCCTGGGAAGGGTGGCTGCTTTAGGGTTAATTTTATCGCTATGGATCCTCTCCAAGGCAGATTCTGGCCATCAGCTGCTGCTCAGGCGGCACTGTCTGGGTGGCCCCTGTTGGATCAGGAGGATCTGCTGCCGTCGCCGCTCAAGGGCAAAAGGGCCTTTTTCCTTTTCCTTCAGTAATGCCTTTCTGGGGGTCTTTTCTGGGTGGTTTGGAAATGTTTCTTATCATAACCTGCCTCCGTACTATGAGAAAAGATGGGCAGGAGGGGGACAGGATGGATGATACCATGCAAGGAGGGCTCTGTATGTGTGTGAGTGACAGGAAAGATGGAGGGTCAATCTTCATACACTTTGAGAAGAGTCCTGGCTGGCATGAGGGAGATGAAAGGGAAGAGAGGAGAAGGAAGATAATTGCTTGGAAGGAAAATCTGGAATTTGAATCTTGGGAGTCCTTTCTCTTGAATGACTTTCACTTAATTTATGCTTTTTATGCAGCAAAAGAGAAAAACCATCGGCTCTGTTGTGAGATTTCCCACGCGAGCTCATTGCGTGAAGCTCATCTTACAAGTTTTCGCTTGTTAACCAAATTAAATTTTATTAAAAAAATTTGCTCCTTTTTCAGAACACTTGTTAACTGTGATACTCACAATCTGAGGTACCACTGTAACTGATTTAAGATGATTGATTTGTGTGCTCCTAACACTACAGCTGAAAACGTGAGCAGTATTAGACTTTTTTAAAAAAATTAAATCATGTGTAAAGATATGCCTATTATGTATTGTCTGGACTACTAAGGTCAGCACATCTTTAAAGAGCACTGTATTTTTTTTCTTTGGTTTACTCTTTTTTCAAACCATAGTTGGATGAAATTCCCAAAACAAGGAATGCTGTAATGGATGACTGGTTGCGAAATGTTATCTCCCTTGTCATCTCTATCAATGTTTTTAATTCATAAAGTTGTAGTTTTATTTATTTTTCAGATTCTTATATTGCATGATTTATAGAATCTTATAAATATGCCTCAAAAGTCAGTATGTGGTATAACACAGATGTTTCATGAAATGCAGATTGCTACATGAATCAGTGCTATTAAAGAGTAATTCCAAAATATTTTTAATTATTAAAGGTCTACAATTATTGCAGAAGCTGAACAACGTCTGTGCACTGTTAGTGACATTTCTGTGTCAGATTTACTTTTAATAGGAGTGCCTGAACACCTACATAAAATTAAATACCCTATTAGCAAATAAAAGATACTGTGCATCAGATAGAAATTAAACAATCCTGGAAGTTTGCAGTTTCCAAAAAAACAATACTCTTTAAAACTATTGCACATGAAACTGAAATTTGTTTGTATCTTGAGTTATTATTAGTGTGTTAGTAATAGTGAATTACTCTTAGTGTGACTTCATTTATAGTGGTGCCTCACAAGACGAGTAACTCACAGGATGAGAAACTCGCAGGAGGAGCAAAAAATTTAATCAAAAAATATTCCGCTAG
>JANHZU010001733.1:135279-147195 GCA_032468055.1 Acrochordus granulatus
TAGCTCCTGCCAACCTAGCAGTTCAAAAACATGTAAAAATGTAAGTAGATTAACAGGTACCACCTCGGTGAGAAGGTAACAATGTCTGTGCACCTGGGTATATAATCATGCTGGCCACATGACAACGGAAGCATCTTCGGATAAATGCTGGCTCTTCAGCTAGGAAACGGAGATGAGCACCATCCCCTAGAGTCAGCCACAACTAGCAGGTGAAATCTTTACCTTTATTGTCATTTTTTGGTCCTCCCCAATTGCTGGACAGGAAAATATCAGTAAGGAGGAACCTTACCTTGTTTTGTATGACAAAATAGTTAAAGTGTTGGATTAGGAACTCCCTTAGAACAGGAACTCATAAGTGATTTGGACCAATCACTTGCTCTGTAATTTATCTGAGAAGATTGTTGTTGTAGATAAAACTGTAGGAAGATATGATATGTATTCTTCCTTTTGTTCCTAAAAAGTAGAATATAATTCTGATGAATAAATGCTTAGTAAGTGCTATAGTGTTTATTCTTCATCAGTCATGAAATGATGCATGCTGTTTGCTTATTTAAGCTCATCTTCCTTTTTTCACTTTCACCCAACACTAAAATAATTCATTTTACCCAACCTGTAGTATTTCTCTTCCTCCTCACTGGAATTAGTAAGGAAATGGTATAGCTGATAGCACAGCTTGGTCAGATTTTAGTGTAAAGAAACTACACACAATTCAATCCTAATTCTATTCATAGGCTATGTGTGTAAAGAACTGGGTGTGAGCCAATCATGTGATCTTAGGAACACAATTTAAGATTATATAAACACAGGTATCTTATCCAAACCAGAAGCTGGGCTGAAATAGGGCAAGAACATGTACTACTAATATTATGATTTTCAGAAACATACATGGAGTTCAGAGAATTCAGCAATTGGTTCATTAGATGTGTATCCACTTTTAATATATATTTTGTTAATGTTACATAAATGTGCCAGTTAGCTAGGTGCCACAGTAGTGCACTACAATGTGAGCACTGTTGATTAAAAAAAAATTCAACCAAGAGTATTACAATTGTTCACCTGATATTTTTGCTATTATTTTAAGACACATAGCCATAAAGAGTATTTATGGAGCTAACTGCTGCAGAGAGCATGGTCAGAGACCATGATCCTCTGAAATAAATCCCTTTGAAAAAATTATCTGATATTCTTGCTGATAAAAACAAGCCTAGGCTAATTATCTATTTATTTCTAGTTCTCATCAAGTATATATCTTAAGCATGCAGAGCAGATGGTTAATGACCAATAGTACCTCCCCTTAGGCATCACCTTTCACATAATTCAATAAAATAAGACCCCAAAGCTATTTTAGAGCAAAAATAGTCTCTACATCTTTGATTCTTGATAATCTTGCTTTTAAATATTGAAGGGGAAAGTCACATTCTTACATCACAGGAGCTAATGCTACCCAGTAGAGAAAATGTAGTGTCTGAGGTTTATGGTCTTGATATATCAACTCACTGATTGCCTTGGACAAGTCCCTCTTAGACTCACTTTATCATCAGTAAAGTACAAGTAACCTTATTCTTCTTCAGCTTACAGGACAAAATAAAACTAGGCAACAACTTGGTATACCTTGAGAACTGCATCACTTTTTTTCTTTCTTTTACTGAATATACTTCCATAGATTTCAACTATCAGTCCTCAAAAGTTATGTCTGAAAACTAAAGACAAAGATTCAGAATTTCACAAAGAATATAATTTGTCACATCTATAGCACCTAAAACCTGTACTCTCTTGAGATAACTGTTATCTACAATATACATTCTTTCACAAGAAAATTGCCCTCCTAGCAAGCCAATAAATCAAAATTCCACCTCAAACAAACCATCAGACCTCTTTGTGTTTATTCATTAATTTGATACCATTGTGCCTCACCTTTCTGCCTACTGGTGTTTCTATCTTCAGTTCATTTTTTGCTTACACTTAACTAAACTTGGAAAGTTCACACTTTCTCTAAAAAGTTTACAAAGTTCAGAACCTACAGTAAGGCTCCAGACAGTCAAAACAATCTAATTCTCCACATTAACTATGTTCTAAATTATAGAAATAAGAACCACTTTATCTAGTTGTTAAGTTTCTAGATAAGTGTCTTATTTTTAGAATAGAAGCCAAATGGCTGTCTTTGAGGCAATATCTCTCTTTGAGCCTTAGGAAGAAGGCAGTGGCAAATAATAAGAACAAACTGGTTGGACTTGTTCAGGAAGATAATAGGATTCAAAATGGACTTGAAGGCACAATATATATGCCCCCAGGTCCTGTTATGCTGCCTCCTTCAGATGGTAAACAGTGTTCTTGGGAGTGATGAGTGAAGAGTGAGGGGAATGCCAATGAGCATATATTTCCAGCAAGATCACCAAAGGTGTGAACATCATCTCAACTGCCCAGCTAAAGCAAGCAGGAACCTACATTGGACAGTAGCAATACAGGGTGACACTGAATATACAGTAGATGATCATTTTAGTGACATCATTTTATACTGCATCAAAGACAGTGGTAAATCATGAAAGCCACAGAGATATGATAAGATGAAGTGACTAATGATATAGTACCAGATATTGAGCCCTTCAGGTTGGGTGACACTCAAAATGTTATTGAGAAACGTCTAAGGATCTTTCATTGTATTAATGATATTTATGAGCCAGCTAAATTAAAGTTTAAGGACATTTAGTTGCTCATGTTGCCATGTAAGAAAAGAAAATTCAAAACTGAAAAGACAGAATGGAAGTGGGACATGGAATGTTAAAAAGTATCAACATGGGAAATCTTGAGAAAGATTTATCTGAGAAAAATAAATTAAACTGATTACGCACTGACATCTCAGGCAGTAATTAATTGAAATGGAATGAAATTGGATGCTTGCAATAAGAAGATTATTCTGTTTACCTTTCAAGACATGAAAAATGAAAAACAAAGAAGGAATGGAATTGTTTTCATATTCAAGAAGGCTAATAACAAAGACAGTACTTGGGTACAAAGCAGTCAGTGATTAAATAATATCAGTTAGATTTTCATAAATGCTTCACTACTGAAGCAAAAAAAAGAGAAAGTTGATGAGTTTTATGGTCAAGTTCACAAAGAACATGCAAGTAGGAAATGCTACCTATGGTTGGAGACTAGAATGCCCAAACTGGAAATAGTAAGGAGGAAAAGATAGTTGGACTATGTGACATAAAAAACAGAAATGAAGCAACTTATCAAGTTTCTGCTAATTCAATTATTTCCTTATTAATAATAATATTCTTCAAATAACCATGATGATGGCTATGTACATAGAAAAACCAAAAAGAGTATACCAAAACTAAATTGACTATATTGTTGGTGCAAGAAGGTAGAGGAGTTTAGATGTAATAACAAAAATGTGGCTAGAGACTATGAAATACTGTACTTCATGAACAACTCATATGCAAGTCAAACTAAAGGGGAATAAGAAAACTAACCAATTTCCATTATATAATCTTGAGCATATTCCCACCATTATCAAGGAAAACTTCAGGAATCATTTTTAAAGTCCTGGACCTCAATGACAGGAAACCAGAGGAATGAATTAAATCAAAGAAAGAAATGAAAGAATAAAATCAAAATAATTGTTAAGGATGAATGTGTGTAAAAATCAAGACACAGAAGAAACCTAACTGGATTCTCGGAGAGAAAATGGATTTTGCCACAAAGAGAAGACAAGACAAAGCCAAGAAAGATAGATCTCATGAAGAAATTTAAGAAATAATTTCAGAGAGCTATTATAAGAGACAAGAAGCAATGGGCAAATAGTAAGTGATTCAAAGAAGATCATATAGTATGGATATCAACATTTAAGAAATTTAGAAAACACTCCCTATTTAATACTAGATGAAGTTCAGTCAGGACTTCAATCATTAGCAAGTCAAAAAGCTTCAAGAATTAATGGAATATTTACAGAAATATGATACACAAGAGTAGAAAATAAATAAAAGTTCTACCCAAGCTATGCCAGCAAATTTTCAGAATGACACAGTGGCCATGTAGATAATGCTTTCCCTAGGAAAGCAGGACTTTAAAAAAGCAAGAATATTGAAGAAGAGTATTGAAATGTTTAATTTTGATGTTGGAAAAGACTTCTGAAAATACCACAGATAGCGAGGAAAACAAATAAATCAATCCAGTGTTATCACTTGAGGCACAAATGACTAAGCTCAAATTATTATATTTTGGACTAAGACCTAGCTTTCTTGAAAAATTCTGTTAGATGGGAAGAGAAGATGAAGACCATTAGCAGCAAAGTCAGTTACAATGGCAATAGATGCAATGGATGGTTGGAAGGCCTGAAGGGGATTGGGGTGCAGGTGCTTCTTGATCACTAGGAATCAACCTGATAGTATATATTCAGTGAAAAAAAACTGTAGAACTAAATGAACAGCAGATCTGCCATAAAGTTAAAAAGACTGAAACTATGTCCTCAGGTGCAAAAGATTAATCAGAGAGTTCTGCTAAGATTTATGAAAGAAAGAGTTATGTTGCCATTCAATCTCTACATTATCCTACTGCCTTAGATAGGGGTGATGGGAAATGCTGTCTCCACAGTTGGATTGATTCAACCACCAGTTTGGTCAGTTTTTGTAAATGGATGGAGAAAGGACACTATCCAGTCTTTTGCCTCAAAGTACAAAACACTCTGAAGCCAACTAAGTAATAAACTGATTTATCATATGGCATATGGATGCAGGGAGCCTTAAGAAGATGAACAAAATGAAGACAACAACTAGCCAGAAAATTAGTAACAGTATAAGAATAGGAATCAAAAAGAAAGGAACTAAAATTGAAATGAAGTATAAATGAAGACATATGGATAACTTTTCTTTTTAAAGAATGAAGGATTTTGTACACTATACAATGCAGCTAAAAATACCAAATTAACTTTGCCAGCATGCATTTTACATTTGATAGTTGCTATAGTTGCAACAAAGATAGAAGAGGAAGAGCCATTCAAGACTGGGCAAGTTTTTGTTTGTTTGTTTTGTTTTACTTCTCTGGCAAATTATCTGCTTAAAAGCTACACCCAAATTCTGTAACACTTAAGTGTCATCGCTATACCTAGATTTGAGACATCTTTTGGCTACCTAGGACTGTTCTGCTAGCAAAGAAAGACTGTTTTTGTCATTTACAACTTACTTATCTCATCCGGGTTCCATCAGAACAACGGAACCTTTAGGTATCAAACACTAACCTTAAACTATATGGAAAATAATTGTTACAATATATAGAATTACAATATATAGTAAATGAATATTTTTTTTTGTTACAATATATAGAAAATGAACTTTGGCATGCATCTGTTGCAATGCCCAATTCCTTAAAAATAAAAAAAATCCTTAAAAATCACCATTCTTCTTTTAAATCTCCTGATTAACTAGCTGGTTCGTAGTATTCTTGCATAAAGTAACCCAAGGCACAGGTAGAGCAAGAGGTGGAGTTGAGGAATTAAAAACCAGTTTTTAAATGGGGAAAGGGCACGTAACTGTTGCAGCCTGCAAATTGGATAAATCCACCCACGCACATTAGCAATCTCCAGAATGCAGGGCAGAGTGCCACCAGAAGCCAGAAATATGATAACTGCAATAAAAAGCTACACACTCCCATTCCCCTAAAGTTAGGTATTTTTCTCGCTCCATCAGAATCACCCATAAATTACTGAACTCCAAGCAAGTAAACAGCTAAAATTTACTAGTTTTATAAATACTATATATATATTTACTTATATATGCCATTTATTCTATATGAAATGTTAGAAAAAATAAAACATCATAGTATTTTTAGAATGTCACAGATAACATAACCACATCACTTTCATTTATTTTCATTCGGATGTCTAAAATTCAAAGCATCTTATCTTACGAATGAGCATTTTAGTATGTGTTAACCATTAAAGAAAATGTTTAAAAAAAATTCACTATTTACATTTAATACAGATTACAAAGCAGTACACAGAAGTCCTACTATACTTAAAGGGATTTGCTACCAATTAAGTGTAAATCAGAAGTGCAAATAAGATGCAACTACAGGTACCTGGAAATAAATGGAACTGAAATAATTTGATTTATTTCTGAATTTAGTTTATGCAATTATCTTGCTAGGTTACAAACCTAAGCATATTTATTTGAAAATAAATGTACTTGTGTCTGAATGAATTAATGGGGATAAACTGCCAAATTCCAGCAGAGAGAACTACTTGGGAAGAAATACATTGAAGTCAGTGGTACTTATACACAGTAAGTAACCTTGCTAAAGACTGTTCAAAAGCTTGAAGGATGGTCACAATAAGTGATATTTTGAGCACAAAGAACAATTTATTACTGGAACAGACTTACTTTGTTTCCAATCAAAGAAACAACATTTAGCAATTTAAACCAATATGGCACGTGTGTATGTGTGTGTATATTTTATATATAATTATAAAAAATAATGTTATAACACAGCATACTTGGCACTGTCAACATATAAATAAAAATGACTAAAAGCAACCAAACAATATACCAGGGCCAGACCTCAAATCAAGTTTGGAATATACTAATAACAACTTCAACCACAAACCACTTAATCCCATTCGTTGCTAAAGAATAAATAATTGGAAGATTGTGGCCAACATGAACACTAACTTTGGCTGAACTACATCTCAAGGAAAATGGAAATAATGCAAATGAAGTAATATCAAAATTTAAACACTTGTTTTAAATTCCAACTATCCACATGGGCCCAGATTGCATGTTATAGCTCTTTCAAAATAATATGGTATGTACATCTAACACAAACTACAAAGGTATGTCATTTAGATGTAATAAACTGTGACCCCATTCCTGGTGCCAGGAAAGCCACTGAGCAGGATTAAATGGATCCTGTATTAATTTACTCAAGTCACTTAAAGAGCATATAAATCTAAAACATATGTCTTGCAATCAACAGATGTTTCACTGGAGTCTGCAAAAACAGAGATGTCTCCTTTGCTATAGTAACCAATTGCTAACAAAGTAAATTTAAAGGATATAGAAAAGCATTACAGTAGGTGGATATGGGCATTTAAATAGCTAGTAAACAGATACACCTCATATAAACAAATACTGTATACAAATTAAAAATAGAAATCACTATTCATAGAACAGAAGGCAACTTTTGTATCTTATAATCCATTTTATTGCACATATTGAAAAACATTTAGATGAGTGCTTTTTAAAATAGATATTATCATTTTTCCCCAATGATTTTTTATGAATTAAGTCATTAAAATATGATTTTCCTTGTTGCAAGGAAAGACAGTTGACCAGATTTTGGCTTTTCAAAAGAAAGATGTTAGCAATTCCTCTAGGAGATGCAGTACATGGAAAATTTCTCTCCAGATTGACTTCTTCAGACAAGCACTTGACTACTTGCTTTCCGGCAGTAACAAGAAATACCCATTTGGAAGAATTAGTCTTCATCTCTCACTATAGCTTTTCCATGATGGGAAGCCAGATTTTCATGTCCTAATGTTTTTTACAGAGAACCAGTTTGGTACAGTGATTAACATATCAGGCTAGAAACCATCTTTGTCCCACCTTAGACACAAAACTAATTGAATGACCTTGGTCTAGTCACTCCCTTATCCCTAGGAAGCAGGCAATGGCAAACCTCTTCGGAAAATCTTAAGAGAAAACTACAAGGACTAGTATAAGCAATCATAAAAAAATCAACAATGAGCTGAAGGCATATTATAGTCTAATATCTGGCTGACTGTGCAATAAACCATAATAACAACTAATTAATAACTAAATAAATCATGCTAATAATAACTAATGCAATCATGGAGTGAACTGAAAAATCAAATTATTCAAAGTACAGATTTTGCTGAAGAAGCAGAAACAGTAGATCCATATACTTGTGCAAAAAGTTCACACAAACTGACAATAAAGTTGGCAAATTGATTCACTGAAACATTAGTAAGAATTATCATCTGCTAATAATGAAAAACTGGCGAGAACATAGAATTGGAAAAGCAGTAAAAAATGAGCAGATTCAAAACTGTGAGATTTCCAAATACAAATTGATAAAGTCTTGCACATAACACACCAGATTTAATAGTAGTTTAAAAGAAGAGAGTGTGGATAATTGATGTGTCAAGACCAGGAGATAACAGAACATAAGACAAGAATGAGAGAAGAACACAAAGTATCAAGTTCTAAAAATGAAAGTTGAAAGTTTATGACATAAATTGGCACTGATAGTCCCAGTAATTATTGGCACGCTGGGTACTAAATTAAAAAATCTTGAACAGCATTTAGAAAATCTGCGCATTGACAAAATTTCCATCTGTCAATTACAAAAGACTATACTGCTTGGATTCACAAATATACTACACTGATACATTATCACATCCTAGGTTCTTGCGAAGAACTCAATGTGAATGAAGGTCTACACCAGCTAATGAATTGGCAACTGTGATTTCTTGTTGTATTAATATAATAGCGGAACTTGCTGAAGTTGAACAGTTGTGCAAAAAGAAATCTATTGTTATACCAATTGTGATTGGAGTGATACCTAAGGGGCTTCCTCGATATCTGGAAATATTGAATTTATCAGACCTGAAAATCTTTACAAAATCTAGCCTTTTTGAAACTGCCTATATTTGTAGATACCATCTTAATAATTCCTGAGTCTTTGGTTAGGACTTGAATTCTTAAATTTCTACCAGCCTTTGACTGTGAACCTCTCAGTAGATTACTCACGATTAATAATAATCAAGCAAAAAACAGCGAAGACCACCTCTGTAAAGAAGTTGAAGAAACAGTGGACCACCTAGTTAGCTGCTTCACAAAGATCACAAAGACTGACTACAAACAATGGTATGACAAAGTAACAACAATGGTATATTGGAATATCTGCAAGAAATATCATTTGCCTGCAAGCAAGAATTGTAAGTTGAAGCTCAAGTACTTTGGCCGCATAATGCACAGGGAGGACTCATTAAAAAAGACTGTGATGCTGGGAAGGATTGAAGGGAAGAGGAGACGGGGATGGCAGAGGATGAGATGGATAGATAGCATAGTCGGTGTGATGGGCGTGGGCTTGGGGGGACTCCGGGAGGCAGTGTAGGACAGGGGGGCCTGGCGTACTGCAGTCAATAGGGTCGCAAAGAGTCGGACATGACTGCATGACTGAACAGCAACAACAGTCACTGGTCACTGAGATTCTTTTGAATGGACATCCAGGTTTTCACACTATCTTTTTTCCTTGTTCACTGCGAGTCATTTTGTTTCAGACTATTTTCTACCTTGATCTTGGAAGTAAAATGGATGGGAGGGAGCTTCACTAACAGCTCTTCCCTATTCCCTTTGGAAGACCCCCTTGCCAAAAGCTCTTAGCTCTAGAAAGATCCTGCAGAAATCCTACTTGGGATAAAATCCGATCACTCTTAATATTCAAATGGCCATCAAATGATGTCAGTTCCCTGTAAATACTCTTTTTGCTTTAATTAGTAAAACAGAAGTATTTTGATTGTACTCCTTATCCAGAGAGTTGAAAAGGACTGTGGAGATCCAATGATTAGGAAGAAGATTTGCAAAATAATTCAGCTTCTTTTTCCTGGGACAGCCCTTCAAATACTGTCAGACATCTGATCCCTTTAACTATTATCTCAGTGCTGTTCCTTTGTTGATGCAGCCCAAGATTATATTAACTTTTTTGGCAGCTTCAGGACACTGCTGGCTCTGTATTACTGCCAAAGCAGGTATCCCTTATCTTGATCTCATGCATCAGGTTTTTTTCTGTCTTAGTGCAGAACTTTTTTCATTATGGAAATGTATTTTATTAGGTGGGACCTAATGTTCAAATCTGTCAAGATCCTTTTGAATTTTGGGCCTGTTTTCTAAAGTTTCATCAGTTCTCCTCTACCTTTGTATCATCTGCACGCTTGATGAGCATCCTTTCTACCCTTTTGTTTAAATTGTTTATGAAAATGTTGAAGAGCACTGGGACCAGGACTAAACTCTGAGGGTAGCCCACTGGATACATGCCTTAATTTTGACATTGAACCACTAAGGACCACTCTTGATAAAGTGGTTGAACTAGCTGGAAATCCATCTAATAGTGGTATCATCCATTCCAGATTGTTTCATTTCATCAAGGAGGCTGTGGTCAATTTGATCAAATGCCTTACTGAAATATAAGTATATTATTATATCCCAGATCAGAGCAATCCTCCAGTCTACTATTCAGTAGTCACGTTATCAAAGCAATAGGATTAGACCAGGATGACCTGTTTTCAACAAGCCCATGCTAGCTTCTAGCAATTTTCTCATTCGTGGTTCTGTGATTAGGCTGTTGTTTACTGTTTTATTGTCTGAATTGGTAGTTGATTGAGGTGTTGTTTACAGTTTGTTGTATTAGTGTTAATCTTGGTGTTATTCTCTGCTTATCTGGTTGTTGATTACTAGCAAGGAGGTATTTGATCCTTTTGTTTCTTTTTTAGCTTTTTGACTGTCTCTTTTGAATGGTAGGTAGATGTTGTTTGTCTCTGTGTGCCTGCTTGTGGCTGATGTGTCTGAGTGCCAGGCTTCCAGGAATTCTCTAGCATTTTTGGTCTTAGGCTTGATCTAGGACACTCACTGTCTCCCACTTGAAACTATGGTTAAGTCTGCCCACATGTTGTGCAGTTAAAGAGTTTTGATCATATCTTCTGACTGCTAATTGTTATTTATGGATGTGCTTTGCTAGTCTTCTGTCTTTTTGTCCTACCTAGTGGCTGTTACAGTCCTTGCACTGTATGTTATAAATGACTCCTGTTTTTCTTTCTGAGATTGCTGTGACTTTTGGTTTACTTAGGGTGTTTTGGAGGGCTTTAACTGCTCTGTCTACTATAGTGATGCCTTGTGGTTAGAAAAGCCTATTGGCTGCTTCTGAGATGTTTTCGATGTGTGACATACGAGTTTCATTTGGCGCCTCCCATTTTTCTTTCTCTTTGGTATCGTTTGGTTTGGTCCTTAATTATTTCATTTTTCAGAATTTTCCAACCCTCCCTTTTCCCTTTCAGGATTTCCATCCATGGAATCCTTCTTTCTTCTCTTAGTTTATAGCTGTTGCAAAATACCTTTCTCAAGTTCCATACACAAGGTGTGTAGGTGTGTATGTGTTTGTCTTCATCCGTGAATGTATTTTTGTATTCATTTTTTCTCTCTTTCTCTACTTCCTTCCAAATTATTTTTCTTGGAATAAGACTTGTGATATGACATTGTTAACATACTGGTGAGACAGCTGCTTTCTTGTCTATTTGATAGTGTGTTTTTTCCAATGCCTGACTTGTTTTGCTGGAATTTATCCAGTTCAGAGATAACAAGTATTGATTGCTGCTGACTTGAGATTTTTTTTAAAAGATGCTCCTGTTGAGGAGGCATCTGCCATTGCCAGTGCCACATTTTTGACATTGGCACAAATGAGCTTGCCTGCCTTTCTTTTTTTAATTTTGCCTTTCTTTGTTAATTTTGCAAACTTTTCTATTTCATTAGTATAATTTGAAATCAGGAAGGATGGAAGTAAGTTTCATCAAGGTATTATATACTTCATTAGTAGCATGGGAGATTTAAACATCTCCCTTGTTGCTGTTTGACATAAATCTAAAAACATATTTTGGGTGCATTCCTAAACTTTTTCTTTCACAAAGGTATTTTTATAGTTTTAGAATTGTAAGCTGCCCATAGTCAATGATTGTGATGGGCGACAATAGAAAATGAATAAATAATAATATAATCACGCATCCACTATCCAGACTTTTTTGAATTGGCAATAAGAAAGTCAAAGAAGTCTGAATAGTAGATGTGGCAATACCTGGAGACAACAGAAGAGAAGAGAAAAAACTGGAGAAAATCACAAAAAATAAAG
>JANHZU010001733.1:147295-158410 GCA_032468055.1 Acrochordus granulatus
AAAAAGGATCCGATGCTCCTTCTGCAGGCGGAGCATCCGTTTGACGTTGGAATCATCGTAAGGCATGAATCCGGAAACCATGACGTAGAGGATCACACCTAAGCTCCACATGTCATAAACTTTGGGATGATAAGGAACGCCCTGGATCACTTCTGGAGCAGCATAGGCCGCAGAGCCACAAAATGTCTCGCTGGGCAAGATTTTGCCATTCCCATCTCGGAAACACCGTTTGGAAAAGCCAAAGTCGGAGAGTTTGACGTTCATGTCTTTGTCGAGAAGGACATTGTCGCATTTCAGGTCGCGGTGGACCACGTCTAAGTCGTGGAGGTATTTGACAGCGCAACACAGCTGGCGAAACATCCGGCAGGCCACTTCTTCGGGCAACCCTCGGTTGCTCTTAATAAACTCCAATAAGTCCCCCTGGACCCCAAGTTCCATCACAATGTAGACTTTTCCAGCAGTCTCAAAGATCTCATAGATTTTGATGATGGAGCAGTGATTCACCATGGACAAGATCTCTAGCTCCCGAGGCAGGAATTTCTCCAGGAACTCACTAGGAACCTTCCTCCTATCTGTGATTTTCACAGCCACGTTGATTTTCAGACGCTCCGAGTAAGCGGATTTCACTTTGGCGAAGGAACTCTCACCCAAGGTACTCCCCAGTACATACCCTTTTTTCTTAAGCACAGCAGCATCATCCATGATGCCAAGGGTAGGCGTGCCAACCTCCCATCTGAATGTCATTTAGTGGCACATTCCTTTGGGTGGGAAGAGGACCAACTCAAGGGGCTCAAAGCTAGGCTGAGGTTTGGTCTCCCAGCAGTGTTTTGAAGAGCTGATGTCATCAGATGACATCATAAGGCAACCCTGCAAAGAGCCTGGGATGTTATGTACGGATCTGAATAGGAAAGTACATAATGGTGGCACATGGTCATCTGCAAAATAACTGGAGCCTACTGCCTTGTCAGAAAAATATCAGGTTTATTGTGAAAGGTGGTGTATCTTCTGGCCTCACAGCACTTCCCCTGAAGAAGCTGGGAAGAAGCTGGTGATTCCTCCTAGGTTTTAATCTTTCTAAGCCGCCTTGTCTTCATACGTGACTACTCTGAATGGGAAAATCCATGCTGTGCCATGAAGAACCTCTGGCTGGATTTTAGCAAGGGGCGAGTGGGTGGGAAAGTTGAGGTCGCTAAGTGATTTTTTTTTGGTTGAATCGGGGAGCCAATTTCCATAACAACCATACACATTTAAGTATTGGTTCCTGAGATCCTTGCTTTGCTTGGTCTGATTCCTTATTTCCCCCACCCACTTTTTTCCTTTTGTGTTATGCTGTTTTTCTTTTGTGAGATGGAAGACAAAAAATATTTAAAAATCTCCAAGTCTTTCTGGCTTGGAGAACAAGGGCATATGAAGTGGATAACCTCCTGCCCTCCAGATGTTTAAGATTACAGCTCCCAAAATGTCCTTTTTTTGGAGCTATACTTAGCGAGGTTTCTCAGAGCTGAAATAGAAAACATCTGGAGGGTATCTAGTGCCAAAGAAATAAAATACAAAACCGTAATTTTCGAGTAATTAGATTTGTTTCTCATGCTGTCAGGGAAAAATTGGGGGTGACCAGAAAAAGGATGATCTGGAATGGCTGCCATATTTCCTTCCTATCTGGAGATGGATACTCTGAACAGAGCAACCTTCAACAGCCAAGTGATGGCCACCAAGGCAATGTTATTGTCATGAATGCTGGAAACATCAGCAGTGAAAGAGAACCATTGGGCCTGAAAAGGATAATGGCTGAAAGAAAAAAATGGTTATAACGAGAATGCAGTGGAATAAAATATTCCTTGCAATTTCAGCGGTGGAATAATTTGCTTAATCCAGACTTGGGAGTTTGCAGACAGCTTTAAAACGACCAGGGAGGGGAAGTACGTTGCAAAAGCAGGCTGTCAAAACAGTGGCGTTTCTGCTAGTTTTTGTTTTCCGGAAGGAGATAATTTATATTTTGTTTCCTTACTTGGGAAGAGAAGAAATTCCCCATACCCGTTCCCATCCATTAAATGAGGAATATGTTAGGAAAAGAAAGTCAGTGAAAACGCTCAACTCTTTCTTCTAACTAAGCACGGTGGGGGAACACAAATAGAAATATCTAAGCAGAGAGGACCGCTCGTAACTTGGGAGGGAAGCGAGTACAAAACTGAGGATTGCTAATGAAATAACCTTAATGCATGATTTGACTCTTGGGCTTTGGATCCTGCCAAATATCTGGGGTTTCCTTTGCCAGATTGTTGACAAATCACTTTTTTATGTGGTGCTGATATCTCAGCTTAAGGCTTACACTTTAGCCTACTTTATTAGAGACATTTTATTTCTGTTGGGAATTATAGGATTGAGCTGATATGTAAACCTTGGGTGTTGGCAGTTTTCTTGTGCCAGTTTTCATCATCGCTAACCAGGACAGCTAGTCCTCGATTTATGACCACCAGAGTCATTGATTGAGAAGGGCAGCTACAGAAATTGAATGAATAAAGAAATAAAACTGGGACCAGAATTTCCAATGCTAAGCAAGGCAGTTGTTAAGTGAATAACATCTGACTACAGCCTTTTTTTGCCATAGTGTTTTTAAGCAAAACACTGCAGTTGTTGAGTGGATCACATGGTTGTTAAATGAATCTGGCTTCCCCCATTGACTTTGCTTGTTGGAAGCCGGCTGAGAAGGTCGCAAATGGTGAGCACATGACCTTGGGATGCTGCGACGATTGTAAATACACACCAATTGCCAAGTGCCTGAATTATAATCAGATGACTGTGGGGATGCAAGGACCGGTTGTAAGTCACTTTTTTCAGTCTGTTGTAACTTTGAATGGTCGCTGAACAAATGGTTTTAATTCGAGGACTACCTGTACAGTAGTTGGCAATAAATTCATGTCACAATTTCAAACAACTGGTGAGTTCACCTATATCTGTGACGAACTGAGATTAATTTGCTAGGGCCCCCTGAGTGAGGAAGGGGCATGCTCCCTTCACCCGCATTTGAACTGGCCCTGGCATGAATTGATTTCTGATCTCCCTTGAATGAACAGGAGAGGTGGTAAGAACAGGTTGGTGTGTTGTGTTCTTCTGACTCTTTTTCCATGGGGCTGAAAAAAGTTGCATTCTGGCACTTATTGTTATCGTTGGGCTTCAAACCAAAGGTAGTTTTGACCAATTTAACTTGTGCTGCACATACAAGTGATGGATGGTTGTGGTTGGACACTAATAGAGGGCATCAGGGTGGAGGATTGTCTTAGACCAGTCCAGGCTGGCTGGTCAGAGGCCACCAAGGCACCCCTTAAAATGAGTGGAGCTAATCATGTGATTAGGGTCACCATCTTGAGCCTCCCACCCCCACCCTGGGGCTAATGGGAGTTTCAGTACTCCCAAGAGTGAGGAGATGCCACATCCCATTGCAGGCATCATAAAAGAATGGTGGGATGTCCATGTTCCATTCTCAAAGCCACAGTAAGAAAAGAGGTCTGTCAATCTTTCCTATTCTTACGACACTTTAGCTTTGGGCTGAACACGCTTCCATTCCCCTCTGTAGAGGAAGCCTCCTGCTGCCCACTTGTCTCCCCAAGTCAAAACTTCTCTTCTGATACTGATAGAAGAGAATAACTGTTGCTCAGGGTTGAACAGTGGAGTCCTTGGTGCTCTTTGAGCTTGGTTGTTTTCTTGCAGACATTTTATTACCAAAATGGATCATCATCAGTGCTAGTAGGAAGAGAGGTTTGCTCTCTTAATATATTGGTGGCTTGTCCTGTCAATGCTGGGGGAGTGTTCTTGTGGTGCCTTGATTAGGCTGTTGTTTACTGTTAGTTTGTGTGTCTAATTGAATAGTTCCATAACTGGGGTGCTACTCGCCCTGAACCATCTGCAAGAAAACAACCAAGCTCAGAGAGCACCAAGGACCTCACTCCTCTGAATTGGTCTTCAAGGCTTTTCATGTTTTCCACCTCTTTATTAATATGGGCTCCCTGCTTGGAGCTGACCTGCCCCTCTTTCCAAAAAAAAAAAAATAGATGAATGGCACCCATGTAGATCCCTGCACAGCGAAACCCTTTTCTAGCCAGAGATTGCCACATCGATGACCTGATAGCAGCCTTCTAATATTTGAAAGGCTGTCACAGAGAAGAGGGTATTGATTTATTCTCCAGAGCACTTGAGGGCAAGAAAAGAAGCAATGGGTGGAGGCTTCTCAGAGTGAGATGAAACTTGGAAATAAGGAGGAATTTTCTGACCGTGAGAACAATCAGTTTCCCTCCTGGAGCTGCTGGTGCTCCATCACCGGAGGCTTTCAAAAAAAGCTTGGGCAACCATTTGGGCAAGGGGTTGGACTAGAAGACCTCTCAGGTCCCTTCCAGCTCTATGATGCTACAGGACACCCTGAGGGGAAGAACATCCCCGGCGTATCCAGGACGTCGCACCACTTACAGGGGGAGAATTATCCGGATCGCTGCGAAAGGGGGAGGGGGGACCCTAACCGTAACGACCGGGAGGATCAGGAGACACTTAGAAGACCCCCGTCCGCTGCTGCTGCTGCGCTGCGGCAGCCGCCGCTGCGCACGGCCCCTCCTTCCCCATGCTCCTATGCAAATGTACCGCCGCTTGGCTCCTCCCCAGACTCCCTAGTGGTCGGGCGGCGGAGGGGCTGGAGGGCGGCGGGACGGCGGGCAGATCCGGGAGCGATCTCCTCGTCCGCGCCGGCGGGCTTCTCTTCTCCAGGGGGAGCGCTCCCGGCGCGGGGGCTTCCCCCCATGCAAATGAGTCGGGGGGGCGTGCGCGTGGGCGTGCGGTGGGTACGTCCCTGGGCGCGCGTGGAGGACGGAGCGGTCCGACCGCGCTCTCCTCGGCGCGGCGAGGAGGGGAGTTGCGAGGCGGGGAGGCGCCGACTCGCCCGCCGGCTCTCACGGCGCCGAGCAGCCCTCCTCGCCTCTGTCAAACGCCGAGCAAACTTTTTCGCGGTCCCGGGGCAGCGGCAGCCCCAGGCTGCCGGAGGCTTTTCTGGGCAGGGCTCGGCGACGGAGCCGAGTCGCTGGAAGAGTCCCTTCTCCCGGTCGCCTCTTGCCGAGCTTCCCGCTGCTCCCGATTTTGCTGGTGGGCGACGGGGTCGGGCTGCACATCAGCAACGGTCGAGGGGAGAAGGAGAAGCCCAGGGAGGCGGGCGGCACAGCCAGGAGCACGGCAGCCTCGCAGCGATGGCAACGCGTCATCCAAGAAGAAAGGAAGGAAAAGTGCGAAGGCTTCCCTCTTTTTTGATTTTCCCGAGTTTCCCTACCGCCGCCAGTCCTCCTTCTCCTCCCACCCCCTTTTAATTAGCCAAACCGTCCAACAGAATCCTCGCCGTCAGCATCCTGCTTGCTTATTCCGACCAGCGGGGCCAGGATCCGGGCCGCTTCTGATGTGCTGCTCTGATAGCCTTAGGAAAACATGCGCGCCTGTCCGGTGTGCCCCGTTCGCCATGCAGCTGCTGTCTGTTGAGATAAGCGGAGCGGAGCAGAACTCGACGGAGCAGACAGTGACCGGAGTGGGGGAGGAATCGGAGCCCGGGCGCGATTGTTTCGCAGTGGCCCCCGAGGTCGCCCGAATCCGGAAACGAAGATGGAAACGAGGCTCGGCGAGGGTGACAATAACAGTGATGAGAAATAATTGCACCGCTTTTCCCAGTCTCTGCCTCTTTCACTTTCCGCTGCCAGCGTGCAGAGCGCGAGAAAGGGAAGGAAAGTTGTTTCTGTTTGTTTTTTAAGGCGTCCACCGGTTTATTGAACGGGATACAAGACGACCATTGATCGGCGAAGTTCAGCCAAGGAAAGCAGTTTCAGACGTAGGCTTAAAAAAAGAGTCACGCGAAAACAAATGTAGCGTAAGGAGAGCTAAAGAATAAGCAGGTTGTGCATCAGCAGCAAACAGTAGCAATAATTGCTTGCAGCAGCTCGGCCCTGGCTTTCCAGCGGATGAGAAAGGTTAGCGAGGTTTTCAGAAGCAAAGTTTCCGTCGCAGCTTCATCTGCTTCCCTCCCTGGCTTGGAAGTGCGTGCTGTGCATTCGCTTGCAGCGATCAGTCTCAAAACGTAGGCAGTGTGAGGGCTGGATTTTTTCTCTAAGCCAGCCAAACAAATCAGCGAGTTTAAAATCAGCCTGAAAAATAAAAGCTCGACTAAGAAAATAACAACAGAGAGATACATCTCAAAGAGGGCGGGGAAGAGGAGTGAGATACTTCATTTTATGCATAAGATATATGAGGCATTATGCCAGTATTAGAATGGCAGCAATGTCAAACTAACTAAGTATATGGATTTATTCTAAAAAAAATCAACAGACTTTCCTGCTCTTTACATAGAGTTTCCACACAAAAAAAGGAGGGGGAGGAGACTTCAGTTAACTGGATTTTTCCAAGTATTCATGTTTGGATATCACACCTAACTGGGTGATGCTAAGGAAGATGTTCTATCTTTCTATAAGTTGGCATGATAACAGGTTGCTTATGATTGCAAAAATTGTATCTTTATAGCCAGAACCAAGTATTTTGCAGGTTTCTTGTGCACCCTGCAAGATATCGAAGACAAAAAAAGCGTGCAGCCTTTCAGATCAAGACATGAGATGGCATCCGGTATTACTAACCCCTGAATTTCCTTCCAGAGGTTAATGTATACGTGTGGGTTCATCCTCACATCTACAAAGAAACTGCTTCATCATCAATCACATCTGCAGTCATAAATGCTGCTGACTGTAGGTCCTTGGGAAGGATAGTGAATGTTTGAGGAAAAGGATACCCAGGCACAAGAGGCTGGTAGATGTGATGATTAAAACAAACATCTCAAAAACAGAGGATTTTGTCCAGAGGATTTATTAAATACTCCTATATATTTTAATAGCTTTAGTGCTTACATCAGTCCAGCATTGTGTCTATGCTGTTCTGCTGAAAAGCCCTTTGTCTTTTAAATCTGTGGAATTCTGATTTGTGGAAATGCTACTTAACACCACAGCATAATGTTGTGCTGGTAGAAAATATTACTTAAACTAAGCAAAAAAAAGCAGAGTATCAGATAAAAGATGGTTTTCTTTAAAATCCTCTATATGTGCTTTATTTTATGGATGCAATACAATAAAGACGGGACATGATATTTTTCTGCTGTAGGCCAAGGACAGAAATAGTGCCTTCTCATATTCCATGTATAGAACAATCCAAGGTGACAATTCAAAATGTGCAGAGTAGTGTTTTTCTTTACACTTGTAAACAGTAGGATAATCTAGAAAGCCTGAAGGAATCTTTATCTTTTAGTGTCTTGGTATTGCTTCAATACCTGAATAGAGTCTGCCCTGTAAATAACTATGATATTTATTTTTGAAACACCCAGAACTAGATTTCCTGTTACATTTGCTTCCATATGCCCAGATATTGTTAAAAAAAGAAGTTTTTAAGAAAAAAATATTGGCAAAATTGGGATTTAGAGCTTTTATCCATGATCAGATCTTAGGCTACTCCCAAATGGTGTCATAATTCCAAAAAATTACCAAGATTAACATCATACAAATGTTATCCAAGAGTTTTTAACATAACATAGTGCAATAATTATGCTTTGCATTAATAGAATATAAGGTGGAGTAGAAAGAAGGCTTATTTAATCCAAAGTGTAATAAGTTCATTTTCCCAACATCTGACAGGACACTTGCTTGGTTCAAAAAATAACCCAATAAGATTTCAACCAATAAAATCTTTTGTTGTTCAATTGCTCAGTCGTGTCTGATTCTCTTTGACCCCATGGACCACAGCACGCCAGGCCTTCCTGGCTTCTGGAACTCAGCCAAATCCACACCCACTGTGCCAGTGCTATCTAACCATCTCACAGGTCTTTCATAATTTTATTTAAACAGAAGCATTTAAATCTCATCAATAAAAACTTAATCAACAACCCTGATTACAACTAAACACTATACTTTGTTCTGGGTCTAGAAACTATCCTGTGATAGAATCAAACATGAGATAAGAAGATCTTAATGACTGGCTATTCCCAAATGGTATCATAGCTCCAAAAGAAAAGTTTGCAGCCTCGAGTGCCCCATTCTCCCTGAAGGAGATTAATTATTCTAGCAAGTTATACACTTACATCATTTCTTAACCTCCAGACAGCAATCTGCCCTTATCTTAGCTTCACTAAGACTTGAGGACAACTGGTCTTGAAGACCCCTGAAAAAGCTAAGAAAAAGAGCCAGACATGGCTATCCCAAAATACAGAAATGAGGTAACTTGGCCTTCCCAATAGATGTGATAAGACAGAGAAGAAGCAGTTATAATATTAATAACTAAAAAAAATTTTTTTTACCTCTGATTTGCAGTTTCTAGTAAATTGTGAAAAGCAGAACAAGTCCATGATTCGTGTTTTTGCAAGCTGTTTAATTAACCAGCCATTTTTGAACTGAAGGGTTTTTTTTCTCCCAAATCATGTAGAAATATCCAATACCAGCCTCCTTATTACTCCGATAATCCATCTGTCAACATACATAATCAAAGTATGTCCATACAGTCATTTCCAAGTATGTAACAAAAGCACAGAGACAAGCTGCCTAATTGGAGACACACTCACTGCATTTTCCTGTTTATGCAAAGATTTGTGAGGCTGTTGAATATATTTCAAAAAATCACAAGACAAGTCAAATAACAGGCAGTAACCATTTCATCCATTTTATTTCAAGGTGGCTTCGTTTGCCAGCCATTGAAAAGAAGAGATTTCTCTTAATCCTGATTATATAATGTTTTCAGATACAGTGATTTCCTCTCTTTGCTGCCAGGAATGTTAGAAGCAGCAAATATTTAGATGAAAATTTCTTCTGACATGCATGCAGTCTATCCTTTCAATTAAGATGCATCTATATTCTCCGATTATTCAACTGGCTATTTCTTTTAACTTATATTGTCATGTGAGCATTCAAAAATAGTGAACCAGTTATAGGTAGTTTTTTTAACAGAAAAATACACATTTTATTCAAGGGGAGAGAAAGTGAATTGAGTCTAATACATATCCAATGCTATCAAACGTACTCATACAGTAATGGTTAATATGATTTGACGCAGAAAATATATTTTAATGAAGAACACGTACCTCAACTGTCCCAACTGACTTTATTTTCTCTTCAGGATAAAAGTGCTAATAGCTTTCCAAGTTAATCTTATTGTTGTTGTTGTTGTTCACAACCTTAACAATATTACTCAAGCAAATTTCATCCAGATTTGAACTGCAGCTCCCATCACTTCAGATCAGCATAAACTCCACAGAACTTCCTTCCATGTAAATAAACCTTTATAAGCTTCAGGTGAAATGTTTATAATATTAATCCTAAACTTAATCTAAATAGTAACCTTTCAGTTCCCAGAGAAAAGTACTACATGTACAAGCAAATATTTGGATATAGAAAACAGAAACCAACTCCACCACCCCAAACATTTGTAACAGATTCAAAAGATGTGCTTTTTCATGCTATATTAGCCTTTTCTAATTTTTTACTTGATTGGCATCAGGGAGACTCAAGTTCCAGATCAACCTTAGATGTGGAAATCTCGAAGTGACTTTGGGCCATTTATTAATCTATTTTAAGGATTTGTAATGAAGGAAGCAAGAAAATGTATATTGTTCCACTATCATTAAATTCATTATAGTTTCAGATAAAAAGACAAACTCAGAGCAATTCTTGTATCTGCATATGAGACTTTGGAGTTATATTCTTGCTCTTTCTTCCTATTTTGTTATTCCGTTTCCTGATATGCATAAGTAACTGTGCCAGAAATGGAAGATGTGTCCAAAGGCATGTTAGTGCCTCCCATTCAAGGTATATAGGAACTGAGCATACAACAATTCCTCATGTGTTGATTGAAATATTGTATAAAGGTTGAACATGACTCTTAATTTTAAGGTATTTTCTCTTATACTCTTCTAATATAGTTCATTAAAACTAATGCAAGTTCTAGGAAACTTTATCAATAAGATGTTTGATTAAAAGGATGTAATGATTTTAGTCTATAGATCTATAGTTGCTTTTTGGTGTCCATCAATATTCTTGGCTCTCATTGGGGAATATATTGAATGTTCACAACTGTGAATAGTTATTTAAAATAAAATCCATGAAAATTTAATATTATAAAGTTATTCAGAGCTAAAGAGGTCAGATCATACTGTTGTTTATACGTTAATATTTCTTCTTTCCAAGTTTCTTCAATCTTCTAGTTAATAAACACTAAACATAAATTCCTGATTTTTGTTGAGATAAATTGTAGTTTCACTTCATATTGAACCAGGGTCAGAAAAAAAACTTCATTCTCAAAATCAGATAACACTCAATCTTATAGACTTGTAGAGTTGTATGGTAAGAAATCTTACCATAAGATTTCAAAGACAGATTGAATACTGCTTAGAAATGCAAAGTGGACTTGTAAAGAGAAATTTGATCTGATCCACCAAGAATCTGTACTTGATTTATCATCTTAACAGGAAATGTTTTCAGTTCTAGTAACTTGAAAATCTGTAGCAAAGTGCTTAATTCTAGTAATATTGAACATTTTGTGAAATTTCATTTCTATTATGTATTGTGTTGTATTGCTTTTTCTTCCTATCCTTGGTCATTCCATAATTAATGTTTTTCCCCAAAAATGCATTATTTCTAAAGAACAGTGTTATTTGATTATTATTCTAATATTGCATAGTTGATTGAAACCAATGAAGATGGTGTCAGAAGAAACCAATGTGCAATGAAGTTCCAAGCAGGCAGTTCTTAGATTTGGCTATCCACACTTCAAAATAAATTTGGAAGAAGTACTTTGGACCTTATGCAAGTGCAGCCCCTCTGTTTTTCATTTGAGCACCCCCATTTTTTTTTCATAGAGCTTCTGCATGGGACTTTTGTCAGGTTAGTGTGATAGCTTAAAAGAACTGGGGCTGCTTTAATGGAGAACACAGAGATTTTGGGCTTATACAAAATTATAACTCCTTCAGAATCATTTCCAGGAATGCACAGCACAAATTTTTACTATTATAAAATACTGCTATGAGCACACAAAATAGTAAACCTGTTTTCTCTCAATTAACACTCATAATGT
>JANHZU010001733.1:165716-175906 GCA_032468055.1 Acrochordus granulatus
TTCACTCTTTCTGGATCTATTTGTAATTCCTTCTGATCTGAGAGGCTCATCTTCTGGCATCCTATCTTTTAGCCTTTTGTTGCTGTCCATGGGTTCTTTTTTGCCAAGGATACTGGAGAAGGTTGCCATTTCCTTCTCCAGTGGAGTCTTGTAGGCCATTTTTCACTAGATGTCCAGGAACTGCAACAACATCTCCCATGGTCCTTGTTAGCCCAGATGACAAATGAGCCGATATGGATTTCTGTAAATTACATCTCATATTTTTATAGGAGGGAGATATTCTTTGTCTGGTTTCTCTGATGAGATCTGTCCAGTATAGTTGAACCTCTGGCATAGCTCTCATCTTCAGAGCACACAAGTCCCCCAACCACAGCAGGGTGGTGCCTCACTGGGGGGGACTTTTACTAAATGTACATTTGGAGAATGTGATCGAGTGTATATACATAGTTATATCCTCAAGACTATATTTTTACAATGTACAAAAAACTCTACAGATTTATAATTGTTCAGCTCCTAAAAAGCATAGGAATCAGCACAAAATAGCTTTTTTTATTATATCAAGGTCATAAGAAAAGATGACTTCATACCCCTTTGTGTTGTGAATCCTTCTACAAATCAGTATTAAAATTGCCAAGTTGCTATGAGAGACAAAGTGATGTAAGCATCTTTGACTGACTTCATTGAGAACCTTTAATTCAATATAGTTTATTTATTCCATCCCACTTCCTATCTCAGCAGGGAACCTAGAATGAACAATGAACAAACACTTGACCTAGAATTAATATCCAACATAGTACAAATTGTGTGAATGCTAGAATGTCAGAACTGAGTACTATCAATTTGTTGAAAGATTATATATTTTTCAGAGAAGCAGCACATATTAGATAATATTTCTATTTCATTATAATGAACTACCCATGCTGAAGAATTTGGAGAGATGAATCTACATTTAGATGGAGTCAAAGCTGGCTGAGTGACCACACCCAAACAGTGGCAGTTAGTTTCAGTTCAGTTTCAGATAGAAAGGGAAATGGAGTTATCATTTGTTTTGCCACATCAGTTTAGATTTTAGGAGGAACTACTGAATATATAAGTTTTCAGTCAGTGGAATAGGCTGCCACACAATGTGGCAGGTTCTCTTTCACTGGAGGTCTTCAAGCCTCAGCTGGATGGTAATTTGTCAGAGATACTCTAAGAGCTGCAGTTATGTGCAAGGAGCTGAACTTCAAACTCCATGATTCTATCATTCTAACATTGTTGCAAAACCTCAGTGATCTATTCCCAAAAGATTTTGAAAGCACTCACACACATACCCATCCACCAAGAAATTTAAATACAAATTGACAATTCAGAAAAGACATTGCGGCTTCAGGTTTAATGACAGAATGCTCGTCTTTGGAGTAGCAGCATCTGGAATGTCCATCCATGTGCTTTGCGGGAATTGTTGTTTATTCAGCCATTATCTTGTTGGTGATGACTGACATGTCCAAAACTGCTGCAAGTTAGAATGGGAGGCTTTCAAAGCTATTTGCGCTTCCTGTAGTAGTAAACTGTATGAGCTACAGATACTGTGAAAACAAAAATCCAAACATTTTAAAGATGTTTCTCTGTACAAATATTGAACTTCTATTTAATGCAATAAGCAATGAATCAAAATATTAAGCTTAAATCTAAGATTAGTATTTATTTCTAATATCCAAGCACCTGGACAAAGGCAAGTATCAGGACCCAACTGAACTTGTCTAATCTTGAAAGAAAAACAGTTAAACCTCATTAGCACTTTGATTAGAGAACACCAATAAATCTTAGATCTGAATTAAAAGACTGGGTAACTGAAAATATCCTGGAAAAAGACAATGGCAAAGTATTTCTATTATGTTTCCAAGGTCTTGAGATAAGCTCAACTTGAGAGCAAATACCTATATTCAAGTTCCAATTTTCCTACCCACCAAGAAAATAGATTATTTCAATAAAAGAAACGAATACATTATTTGCTGATTTCCATTTTTGATGCCTTTACCTTTTCTTCTTCTTCCAATCCTTTTCCTTGATCTTCTAGAACCCCGTTTTCGTCTTAGCCTTTTGCGTTTAGGATTTCTGCACCTACATCGTGACATTTTCTTGGGGTTCTAGTGATGTTCTAAGACTAGTCAATGATCAAGAGGAGCATGTCTTTTAGTGAAGCCAGTTCAGTCTGCTCTGTAAGATGGTGAATGAGTTTATGAAACTATGCTTTCTCCTGCACTTTTACTTAAAGGGATTTGTAATTATGAGCTCATCTCATCGATATGGCAACTTCTATAGCTGAAATGTGATCAGTTATGAGACAAAGAGATTAACTATGAAATTATCTTATCTTGGGTAGACACCTGAATTTGACTCTGAACTACATTGAATAGAACAGAAAAGAAGGGTGGAAATTCCTGAAAAAAATAAGAAAAGAAATAATAAAGAGTAGTAACTTAGAATTTTCATTTCCATATTCAAGAAAAAAGATCAAACTGCTTCTTAATGTAAGAGTCACAACAAATGACATTAATTGTAGCATCATGACCTTGTTCCTAAATGATCATGCTCCACCATTTCTCTTGCTTTTTCTGACAAACTTACCACTTTTCCTACTGGCTGTGACCCAAAAAAAGCAAGAAATATCTACTTGATATGAGAAGATTTTCTCAATTTGTATGAAAATATCATTTGTTTTACTGGGAACACAGTGGCTGGGTGGTTAAGATGCTGGGCTTATTGGCTGGAAGGTCAGCAATTCAAGATCCAAGTGCTGCCGTATAACAGGATGAAATTCCATTATTTGCTCCAGCAATTGCCTTCCTAGCAGTTCAAAAGCATGTAAAAATGTAAGTAGATAAATAGGTACCATCTTTGGAAGGAAAGGTAACTGTTTTGTGCACCTTGGTGTATAGTTATGCCAGACACATGACAATGGAAGCATCTTCGGACAATTGCTGGCTACCTCAGCTGTGAACTGGAGATGAGCACTGCCCCCTAAAATTGGTCACAACTGGCAGGGAAACCTTTACCTTTTTATCATTTGCTTTATATTGATATTATTTTTTCTCCCTTCAGACCAAAAAAAAAAGGTAATAGAATCAGTGAATTAGAATAAATAATTCAGGTCATTGAATCTAATCTTTTTGCAGTGCAAGAATCCAAATATATGTCCAAACTCTTCTTGAACATAAATGAAAGCTTATTATCTCTGTAAATAAATAAATATCTGCTTCCATAAGAAGACTCCGTTGCTTCAATATCAGTTCCAGAATGTTGGGTTCTTCACTACCACTTACATTCAAATGATTTATTTCTATCTTATCTAAAATGCATCCAAACTTGCAAAAATGCTATTTTTCCATTTAACATTGCTGAAACTCTGCAATGTTTGCAGGTAGACTGTTTTCCCAATCAGCTTCTCCCCATTGGTGGGAACTCTTGCCTTATCCTTTCACGTCTGGTTCTTTAGCTTCACAAGGCATAGGTGAGGTTTGTGTGGGTGTGTGGGTGTGTTTGCAGAGGAAGGGGAATATGACTAAACAAATGCATACCAGTCTGCTGATTCCATTTAAAATGCGGTCATGATTTATCTGGACTATTGAACTCCGCAGATCCCTGCAATTATTCGTACTCTTAATGCAGCCCAAGAAACAATCAGTTTAATCTGGGGTAAACTGATAAGTCTTCTGTTTCCCTGCAAGGACTAGCCATCTGCTTTCTGGTTTGGTTTAGCTTCTATTTAGTGACTTAATCCTTTTTAATGGAAGAGGATTAAGCAATTTATTTTCCTTACATGAGGGGTGAGGAGATTCTCTTTCTTTTTCTCTGGCAATCTTCCGTGTCCTGTCCTTTGAACCTGTCCATAAGTTTGTTTAAATGCATCACCCCATCTCTTTTATTCCAGTCACCTCAACAGCATACAGCCAAGATTATAGCTTTTGGAAAAAGTATTTGTTGCCAAATATTGGCATGCTACTTGTGTATCATGATAGCCTAGTGAGAAGATGTAAATGCAACAGAGGAATGATGACTTGGTGGCTTTTCAGTTATGCTCTTGGAGCAACTGCTCAGATTTTTCCTTTGGGGGGAGCAAGGTTGGGATTCTTTGTTTTGTTTGGAAAGAACCAAATCATACAAGTATGTCCTTTCTGATATGGAGTGGGGATGAGGGATTTGTGATTCTTCAGGATCTGCAGTAATTTGTAACTGGAATTTTTTTAATACTTCTCTTGATCAGCTAAAGGGAGATTCGCCCATAATTTCCCTTCCTGTTCTCTGTGTTTTGAAGTTAGCAAAAATAATGAATGATAAGCTTAGAACCTTTTTTTGAGGAAGTGTAGAATGGAAACTAAATGGTATAGAAGAGTCCTAACTGGTTCCATTGCTAAACTGATTTTTTTCCCCTAACATTCTGGCAGAATGTGTTGTCCTGAGTTTTAAAACCACCTGTCCATCTCTTGCAATGTATCACAGCCTTTTATCTGATAACCCTACTTAATAAGGATGATCATAATCTTCTCAATCATATTTTCTCAAACAGACCCAATTTCTTAGTCGCTTCCCATAGGATATATTTTCTAGGACTCACAACCTATTGTCCTTCTTTATACTTGTTCCAATATATTAAATCTTTCTTATAGTATGTTACTCAGAACTGGACAGAATACTTAAGAAGGCATCTAAGCAATACATAATAGAATGAAATTATTCCCTTTGGTGATTTGGAAATGAACTTTCTATTGATATAGCCTGAAATTGCATTTGCTTTTTTCATAGCTTCATCACATAGATGATCCATATTCAGTTTATGATTAAGTAGAGAGTTAAGATTCTTTTCACAGGTATTATTAGCAAGTTATAGATCCCTTATAGGTGGACAAAACTTCATTTAGATCAGCGTTCCCCAAAGTGGCCAGTATTGACTCCCAAGTACTATTATTTTGTTGCTGTTGTTATTGTTATTCATGGTACTATTAGTTAAAATAGTATTAAATTATTTTCATAGATATTCATTATAATATAATATAACAAAGAGCCAAAAAAGGATTATCCTCAGAGCAAAAGCTATTTCATTAATTGTTTTATAGTCTTAACCACATTTTACCATATCATTTAGACTTGTGGGATTCTGAGCTGGGAGGAGTCACATTGCTTAGCAAAAAACATGGCTGGAGATTTGTGGACCATTATCAGATATGACAATACAGGGCATCTTATGTTAAGATAAAATCATCTTTGCTGGTAGATGATCTGTGCTGTAATTTATGTCTTGTAATAAAACAATTTCAGAGTAATGAGAAGAATACTTTATAAGTATTTAATTGTTACTTGCTGGTATAAATAAATAAATACCCACTCATGTCAAGTGTTTGGTATGCCCTCATCAATGAAAATGGAGTAATTTTTTACATTGGTATGTTTGATAATCTGTGCGATCGTGGACTGAATTTTCAATATCCTTGTTAATGATTAGCCAATATAAAATTTCCATAGCCTGATATTTACATTTTTCCAAACCAAAATGATACTCCTCCTCCTCTTCCTCATCTTTTTTATATCATATTTATATCATATTTTGGATGTAGGATATTCAGGTTTTAAATATACATGTCTGCATGAATTATTAATAAAAAATGATTTGAGCAAATTTCTGTTTAGATGAGGAGACATGTTTGAAATTGCCCACATTTTTCTAGATCAATCATTTACATTTCTCTCACAAACTTTTCTAATGGTAATTTATTTGTGTTATGTTGATAAATTGCATTTATTTGTTTATTTGGTTTTTGAACCTGCTTCTCAATGCAAACTCAAAATGATTAAACTGTATGCATTATAGCACTTTCCAAGCGGATGACATTTTTCTCATGAAGGAAATCACATTTTCTAATGAAGGAAATCACATTTTGTGCAATTAGACCTGAGAGCATTGGAAAAGTTTCCACTCCTGTTTTCCTGGTTGACTCTTCCTTATTTGTTAATTGCTTATTGTGACAAATTCAGTTTTGTTTTCTATAACATGAAATCTCTGTAGGGTAACTTCAGTAGCCTTGCGTACCCATATTACGTATACAGAATTCAATCAACATCCTCCAAAAATCTTTTTTGTTGTTGTTATCACACATTCACTGAATTGGCCAGAATTAAATGTAGGTTCAACAGCTTTAAGTCAGTGAGGAATTTGTCCTTTTCAGAACTCTTTCATTAAATCTATTTTTGGTGTGCAGTGTTCTGAAAACTTTTGCAAGACAGCCCTATAATTTTTTCCTCCTTCTTGAGTAAGTTGCATGCTATTAAAAACATCAGCTGATACCTGTCAGTCTCATTGTTGACAATGAGATGTTTCTTTGGCTGCATAAATAGTAACCAGGGTATCAATATCAAAATGTTGCTTAAACATTTTCCAGGATTTAACACAGAATCTGATAATTGTAGCTCTTTTTGCTATAAATGTTCCATTATGCCTGTTTTGTTTAGTGCTTTGTCTTACTTTCTTTTAGTAACATAAACTTTTTTATAATTATTATTGCTTTATCTTCTAAATTTGATAGACAATCATAAATATAAACGGAGACCAAATGAGACCATTGATTATTGCTTTGCAAACCAGGCTTTCCTACTATGTGACAACTAAAGAATTCTTAAAGTGATAGTGCTTCTCCTGCACTAATTAATATTTCACTTAAATGGAACAGTGACTCAATTATGTTTTCAATTTTGTCAGCTGCTAATCACTTCCCCTTTCCATTATTTTTCCCCTTATCTTTTTATTAAAGAGCAGGAAGGTAATTTGTAGAAGTTTTAAATAGGAATATGTTGCAAATCCTATTCTATTGCTATATTGATGCGTTGCTTTTCAAGAATTCAAGAAATGTTTTAAAGAAATAATAAATAAAATATTCTATTGCTCTCCAACTTTCCTCAAGTTTCATGGGCTAGTCACTGTGATCTATAAAGTAGGAATTGAATAACAGAAGAAGCATAGTTTTTGAGAACAGCCAGAACTGCCATAAACTGATGAGGAATAAGGAAAATCCATCAAGTGCTTTCTGGCTGGATTATAACTACCATCATATAAGTTAGCTAAGAGGCAAATTACACAATACATTAGCTGGTATATAGCTGATCATGTAAGTGTGTATGTATTCGTGACTGACTCCAGGGGTCAGTGTTCATCTCCGTTGCATAGCCAAAGAGCATCATTGTCTGAAAACATTTCTGTGGTCATGTGGTGGCATGACTATACACCAAGGTGCATAGAATGCTGCTATCTTCCCACCAATTTAGGCAGTACCTATTTATCTATTTGCATGTTAGATGTTTTCAAACAACTAGGTTGGCAGTTGCTGGGGTGAATTCACTGTTTTCCTTCAAGAAATAAGCAAATTTTTAGTCTTGATCATACCATAGCACATGAGGTGAGCAACTTGAAACTAGTCCCCCAACAGTCTTCTGAATTTTTTACCATTCTCTTTACTAAATTAAAAAAAACCTTTATTTTCAATTTTTATTTGGTAAAATTTAAGTAAGTACTTAAATAAGTAGGGTATAGTATTCTGATATGAGGAATAGCTTAAATATGAGGAACTTCTGCCCACACTAGCCATAGGTCTCAATCTCAGAAATCAGCAAATTAATTAATCAACTGAAATCTAGAAAACCACCTTGACCTTGAATAGACTTGCCATAATTGATTAAAAATAGTCTGGATTGATCGGTTCCAATTTGTTCTCACTATTGACTTATATATAGCCAGAATCCCTTACACGCAAAGAGGCAGACAGATTTCAGAGAAGGCAGAAGTACAATAGGGCAAAGTACTGAGCTGAAACATTTTCTTGAAAAATATGTAGGTGGAAGTAACTGAAGCAATCCATAGTTTTATTAGAATGATTAAATGTTCGTCAATATCTTACTTATACACATAATATTAATCAATATCTTATTTATACACATAAAAAAGCACAGTTTGTATCATGGTTTTCCAATATATATTTTGTCATATGCTCCCACCTCTTTTGAGTGTACTTGTTTATAGCAAACTTTGGGTCTGTCCTGTGTGCTGCATTTATTAATTGTAAGCAGGTTTGAATAATATCTCTAGGAACAAATTGTAGAAAAAATTCAAAGATAACTTCATTTGATGAAAAGCTTTGTACTCTTATCTATCAGATGTACTGGATGTAAATCCTTATCTTAAGGTAAGAGGTGGCATTGCAGGGCAGTTCTCTGTCTCAGTTTCTTTCAGAACAGGGTCCAAAAAAGCTGCTTTATCAGACAGCTATTATTACATTTCTACATAAATTATACAGCCAGTTATCTGACAAAAATAGAGTTTTGCCTATCAGATGTTTCAGATAGGTTTAACAGTAGTGCTAATGTATGCAGATGATTCAGTGAGTTTATCCCTGACACCAATAGAACTAAATAGGATTATTCAATCTTTATCCCTCTTTTGCAAGGAGTATCAGCACCACAGTTAAATTTTAATAATATCAATATTATTTTTTCTTCAAAAATATCTAAAAGTCTGAATTAATAGGCAGATATTTGAGTCAGTGGCCCATTTTAATTATTTTAGGATGGTTTTTCACTTAACTGGAAATCAGAAATCTCACTTTTGTGTGCTGTCCAGAAGGCACAAAGAAGTATTGCATCTATTCTGTTTCTTCTAATACAAGTGGACTACAATACATTTCAGCTGCTGTTATGCTCATTATGGCCAACCCCCTAATTAACTTCTGTACAGATGGGAATTAGCACTAGGAAGTACATGAGAATTCTCAGCCCAAAGTTCTGAGGAAAGTCTGGTTGTGGCATACCAAAGAGAGCACTTTAGAGTCAGAGCCTGCTGAGTGTAATTATGGATGACTAAATTTCCTCTCGCATTTTCCATGGGAAGAAGAGATTGGATCCTTTGACATTTCAGTGTAGATATCTCAAAGCTCTGCCTTCTCCTGTTTCCTTTTCAATATCTACTTGAAATCACAGAGAAATATAATTCACACTAGTTTAAAGCGAAGTATTACAAGTGTGTTGATGATACACAGCTTTACATCTCTTCTTGGGCACAGGAGGAGAAACAGTGGAAATCTTGACTCAAATCTAGTGAGATGGATGAGAAACACCAGCAAGATGGAGGTAGTGCTTGTTGAGAAATCGTAAGTTTCCAAAATGTCATTTTCTTTAGCTTTTGAACAGGGTGGTACTACCCATGAAAGTAGATTAGAGGGTGTGGCTGAGAGCCTTTGGCTTTGGCTAGTATAGTAGTTGAGGTCTTTTCTTAAAAATCAGAAGGCTTTGGCAGTAATAATTTATGCTCTCAGAATCTCACACTTGGATTGCTACAAATCATCCTATTGGCTTGTCATCAAGGACAGTTCAGAAATTACAACTAGTTTTAAATCAATTTGCCTCCCTTGTGCAACTGGTACAGAAGACTAACATCTGTTTCATGGGAGCCTTATCGGCTACCAGTAGGATTTCAGGCCCAATTCAAAGTTCTAAATCACTTTTAAGACATTTATGGTGAAGGTTCTTGTTATCTTCAGGGCTATCTGGCTCAAGCTCTGCCTTGTTAATTAATGGTGGAGATGAAGGCAAGCAAAAACTCCCACTCCCATAAGAAATCAAGAGGCAAAGAGTCCAGTAACAGGCCTTCTCTGTAAGAATAGCCTGCCAACTCTCCTCTCACCCATGTTTAGAGACTTTTTCCTTGTTACATTTCAGAAAGTTAAGACTGTACTTTTCCAATAGTCCTTCATGAGGGAGTACCATTTTATTTAAAGCGGTCAAGCCAGAGAACTATTTGAACCAACTAGAATCTTAGGCAGATGTGGCATATAAAAAAACTTATTTTTAAACTTTATTTTTATTTTATGGTGTTTTTTTAAACCTAATTTGGCAGTGAATTCCCAGATGGAAACAACAGTAGGAATAGCTTTAGAAAATTTATTACAGTTAGTTGTAACTGCTTTTCTCTGACCATAAATTTTCCTTACTACTCATGCTTTCTAAATTTGTATATTTACTACTACAATGCATTAAATATGGGGATGCTTTCAAATGAAGTTCAGAAGTACATACAAAGCACTGCAAGATTTAATAAGGAGGATAATATTGCTATTATGATTTCTAATAAGCCTCTGGACTCAGTGAGAAGGTGATCATCCTAAAGACAA
>JANHZU010001734.1:35093-53376 GCA_032468055.1 Acrochordus granulatus
GGAGCTCACCCCATTGTGAAGCACCGGGGCTCGAACTTGGACTGCTGATCTTCTGGCTGACAAGCCCAGCATCTTAACCACTTGGCCACTGTGCCCCGTCTACATTACTGCATTATAGTTACTGCATAACAGTGGCCACTGAATGCTTAACATCGTACACTGAATTAGTTTTAAAGTCTCCCATTTTTAGAGTGGCTTCTTTGCTTTCAAAAGAAGCTGCTATTTTTCTATATCGTTCTCAAGGTGCTTTCGTATTTCTTCCCCAGCTTGCAGAGTTTTCAGAGGCCTCATTTCAGTTTCCACACTTGGTTCCCTCTCCCGCTTGTTCACAATGCATCTGTGATACTTCACCTAGCTCACATACATACACCCCCCTCCTTAGAAACGTCAGTTGAACTCCTATTTTCTCACTTCCCTTATCTGAAACCATAGAAGACCACTGCAGTGCTTATTCTTTCCTACCATCATACTTAACTATAAGGGGACTGACATCTCAAAATCTAGTGAGGTAAAACTATAGTACAGTGGAGCCTCACAAGACAAGCACCTTGCAAGACAAGATTTTCTCAAGACGAGCAAAGTATATTAATAAAACTTATTCCGCTAGACAAGCAGTGGCTCGCAAGACAAGCAAGCTTCGCACTGTAACTTATGCATCATCAGTCAGCACGCTCTGTATTTCCCATCCAGGCAGCAACTGTGCGAGAGTTCTGCCAATGCTGCCACGTGCAGTTTACTCCATTGCTGTCCGTGTGCTGTACTGTGAGACATTGCTGAGGGAAAAGGGAAAAGGCCCTTTTGCCTCGAGCAGCGGAAGCGGATCTTCCGAGCCAGCAGGGGGCACCGGACAACAGCTGGCCTAGCAGCAGCCGAGGCCAGAAGCTGCCTCGAAGCAGATCCATAAGTGCTACTTAGTTTGCTCTATTTCTGCTTTATACTGTGCGTTAATCATGGTTACTTGTTTCAGATGTTAGGGACAATCATTTCTACATCAAATGCCATTGAAAATGATTTTTTGATGAATATTTTTGGGGGCGTGGAACGGATTGTCCGATTTTCCATTGTTTTCAATGGGAAACCTCGTTTCACTTTAAGAGCATTTCGCACTAAGAGTGTTCTTCCAGAATGGATTAGTCTCGTCTTACGAGGCTCCACTGTACTCTAAATTTTCATCATTTTATTTTACTAAAGTTACCTTCCTTTAATTTCACTAACATTTCTCCTAAGTAGGTTTTGAGATGTTATTTATGCATTGAATAGAAACTGAATAAAAAAGGAAACACAAGTCATTGTAGGTATAATCCCAAAAGCAAAGGGGAATTTCTTTCTTGTATTTGTTGTTTTACCTGTCTGATAATATTCTTTAAAATAAATTAAGCCTGGAACAGAGGCAGGATTTTCCACCCTTGGGTTATGTTTTAATGCTCATTTAATGTGCTGGTCTGGATGATTTACCTGCCTAGAGGCAATGCATTACAACTATTTCCAGAAAGAATCATTGGAAAGAACTCAATAGCACCTATTTTTGACTTAGAAATTTTATTAAAAAGCATAACATTTTGCAGCTCACTTCTTCAGGCGTAAGTTGTGAGTCAAAAAAAGTGCTATCAGGCACCTTTCAATTTTTTTGTCATGACTTCTGCTACAGGGAGAATCATCTGTTTAGCAGAAATGACAGACTCTTGTATTCTCTTGAAGAGTAACACTTTAGTTATGGTAAAAGCTTTTATGGATAACAGTGCAATTTTTCAGATGCATGATCTATTATTTTGATGTAGGAAGATTTATTATCTTCAAAATTAGCTGCGGAAGGAGATAGTAAATGGGCATAAATAGTGGCTATTATCATAATGATAGTGAGCATTCACAACACAGGTGTGATATAGGTGAGTTTGTATCAGTCAGGTGGTTAACATGGTCACTAGGTCTGTAGTTAATATAGAAAATATACTTTCTTCTGCATTTGTATAGTACCACTTGATTTTAATTTTTTTGCAAAAACGTGCAAAACTGGCAGAGCAAAGTGATGAAGATTATAAGATCTTGACACGGGGTTGACAGAATAGACTGGGGATGGAATTAATACTTGGATTTTCTGCAGTATTTTGTTTCTGTGTCTGTGTCATTGTGTCGTATTATTTTTTGTTGATTTTCTACTATGTAAAGTCATAAGAAAGTAAGGAAGACAGTTTAGGCTTAAGATTAGGACCATGTTTAACTCTTATTATCAGAAGATTGTCTTCTCTTGTTTCCCTTTCCTTCAAAGGGGAAATGTTATGCGCCAGTTCTCAATGTTTCAGGAAATGTAAAGACAATATGACAGTCTTATGAGGTAGATAAGACAGAAAACACATCAAGGTGAACTGATTCTACTTCATTCTAAAGCTACATTAACAGTATCTTGCAAGTCTAAAAGTACTTCTTCCCCCACTCCTTTGACAGCCCAAAACCTAGGGAGGGTCTCTTCTGAGCCTCTTGTCCTGCCACATTCTTGTGTATAGGCTCAGCTGCTTTTATCTGCAACCATCATGCATACATTCCAGTTACCAAATACCCAAATTTGATCATGTGATCATGGGGATACCATGTTAGTTGTAAGTATGAGCACCATTGTAACTTGGAAAGGTGACTAACCAAATGGCAGTAAGTCAAGGACTACCTGCATGGTAAAAGATTAAGTATCTAGCACAATTCAAAATATTCATAACCTGTAAGAGTAATTTGAAAAGGTGACTGGAGATGGAAGGAGAGGCAAGGCATACTCTGATTATTCAGTTTAGTACCTTGGAATAAACTTGTCTCCTTCTTATTACCTTACAATGAATGTGAGTTATGATTTACAACAGAACAGTGGCCCCAAAAGAGAGACCTTTATGACATAGGACTGGCAAGCTCTCCTAATTTACTGAGATTAGAAGTTGTGATCCAGACTCAGAAAGGAAATTAAATATCTAATCCCAACACCTATATTCCTGGAGCTGACTAGTTGTAAAAAAGGTTTTGATGGACGTTGGACAGAAAGCAAAATGGGAAGACTTTTGATCTTCTTCTAGTTCTTCTAGCTCCCTTTTATCAGATCCAGGGTATATCCCTGAATGAAATTCCTATCATCTGGGTATCATATGCATCAATGGAAGGAAGGAAGGAAGGAAGGGAGGGAGGGAGAGGGAGGCCTTGTTATTGGGTTGAAAACCACTGGGTTGAAAACCAAACAAACCATATAAAGGAGTGAGTTGAGAGAAAGTAAGAGGAGAGAGGTTGTTTTGAAGAAGGAAGGAGTAGTTCTTATAGGTCTACTTTAGGCAGAGCTAGTTGTTCCAATGAGTGCATAGAATTGTGGTTCTGCTTTTTTGCCAGTGGAGAGGCCAGACAACTGTGCCTTGTGAAAGCTTGTGTACCTCAAAAAGTAAGAAAGTGAAAACAAATTTAAATTTTGCTTCAAACTGAATTTTGATGATGAGTGTTTCAGGAAATAATGCCATTAGGGCATGTGAAACAACCCTTTGTAATGAAATAATATAATTATCTGATCTGTAAGACTGTGCTTCAATTGTCATTTCTACTTGTGGCTGTAACTTTCAAGATGGCTGCCCTCCATTTTCTGAAACCTAAACTGCACACCTGATGCTATTCGTACCTGAGAGCGACCTTGCTTCAAATTGATTGTTTCTTTCACTGAATAGATATTAAGAGTCTAATTTTGGAATAAGTGAATAATTCAGTTAGTTTAATTAATCTGAATTGTATTGTTGGATTTGCTCCTTTATTGTCTGTTACGCCTTGAAAACATAGCCAGTTGATTCATACCAACTCTTGTCCGGAGAGCTGTACTGACTACTAATGGGGCAAAAAGATATACATAAAGGAAAGGAGAATGCAAAGAAAATGTTGCAACTTTATTTATCTTTTCAACTCTTAATTTGGTTTAATCAAGGTAAGGTTTTCAAGCTGCTTAAAAGCAGCATAAGAAAAATAAGGGCAAATGTTTAATTCAGTGCACACCTAGTCCTGAATTAAAAGTTCCTATTAAAGATTGGAAGGCAAGCAAAGCATGGATTTTTTTAGAATTATTTTTCAACACATTTATACCAACCTCTTGCAAGATTCAGGGCAGTGTATATAACATTAACACAAACTATAAACTCATCAACCCGATCCTCTAAAAGCTTAGGAATATTAATTAATAATATGCTAACTGCTACCAATCTTCTTTGATGAGCATCAAATGCCCACTAAAAATGGATGGCTTAGGTATTTTCTAGAGCTCTTGAATTGTAGAGGCTAAGAAACCCCCACAACGCTATAGAACGGAAGCAGGCATGACGACAGTTTGCCTCCTGGACCCCTCTTTTCTCTTGAGTTCATGAAACCATCAGCAGGCCTTCCCCAGATGTCTGTACAGGATGGACAGAATCATATTGAGTAAAGCTGTACCTGATATCACCTGGCACCGCGTAAGATAAAGTTCATAATGACAATCCTCACTTTGAATTGCAGTGTCTACTACAAACCACTGCAATGACTGTCAAGCTGGTGTTACTCTACAATAGATACAATATGGTATCTACAATACCGTCCTGTCTATTTCTGATCACCGTATTCTGAAGGTCATATTCAAAGGCAGCCCCGCATAGACAATATTGCAGTAGTTTAGCTGCATGGTAAAAAGTGCTTGAGGTATTGTTGCCAGGTCCTCCCAGTTGAGGAAATGTGATTTGTCAGGATTGAACTAATGCAGCAACTTCTATTAACTTTCTTCCCCTTCCTTTTTTCTGAAATATATTTTTGCCATTGCTACTTTTTCATTGCACTGGAATAACTGTTATTCTATGATTTTGGAAGGATGATGTTCTGCTCCAATGCAGCTGTAGCTTGCAACATGGAGTTACAACATGGAGTTACCAGGTATCTCAATCAAGCAACAAGCAGAAAGTCCAAGAGCACAAAGCGCATTAGTGAAATGAGAGAAAAGAAACCAGGGGAACAATAATGAGTTATGGTCTATAAATATTGTCTGAGAAGTTCCAAATTAAGGGCAAACAACTTCAGAAGAAATAATCTGTTTGTTCCATCTTTGCTTTGCTGAGAACTGAAAGGTTTCTACTATCTGGCCTTCAGAGCTCCACTAGCTAGTAAGATCAGTCATAAGCAAAGACTCACTGTAAATACATCTATCGCGCTAAGCATATGTGAAGTCATTTTGTGTTGAAACAACAGCAACAATATGAAAGGGAAAACATGAAAAAAATATTTGTTAATCCTTGAATATGTCTGTTTAGAGGAGTGAAGCACTGATCTTTTAATGCTTCTTAGAATAAGAGATTGAACAAAACAGTAACACAAGCAAGAAGGCATTTTCACACTCAAGTGCCCTGCTTGTGAGCTTTTTGGCAATTTTTCATTTGCTACAATGAAAGCAAATCGCTGGATCAGGGAGGCCTATAGTCTCATTAGGTACTTTGATATTATTGTTGCATCGAATTCACATGCAAAGATGAATAATTCTTCATCTCTAATTCAGGTGCAGAGCTAAAACTGACAGACCTGATTGCATTTGTTTTTCCATCCATATTCACAAAGTTCTATCATATCACTTTGAATATTTTAAATGTTGAGGCATACTAAAATCTAATTATGTGGTGGCCTTTAAGATGTTCACTGGAGGTTAAGAGAATTGTAGTTCATCAATTTGGAAGAAATCAAACTGAGAAAGAGTATTCTAGAATAATGCTCTGCAGTCATCCAATTCAGCAACTGGGATGATTGTGTGTGTGTGTGTTCATGTTTCCCACTTCTAAGAGTAAAAAGCAACCATGCAGGCATGTTTTATCATAGAAGTAAGCCAAAGAAGTGTAAGGGTCACTTGGGATCTTGACATTTTAAAAGTGTCTTTATCCTGTTCCAACCACTTTGCAGATGCTTGGAAAAGATTAATTTTAACACAGGAAAGGGATGGCATGGCTGAAAAATTCATCCCATATATTGTACAAGAAAACACCTGATTAACTGAGAACCCTTTTAGGCCAAAGAGTGAAAATCCAATCTGCTTGTATGTACAAGAGAGAGAGGGAAAGAGAAGACAAAGAAGCATTTACCTTGGCCATGCTGTTCCTTACTGCCCATTCCTTTGCTGGTTTTGTTGTTATTGTTCCTAGAAATTATTTTTAGGCAGGAGGAGATATCATAATTGCTTAACATTTGAGAAATAATATTAGAATCTGCAAGTGTTTATGTCCTACAGCAATTCCCTAACACCTCACCGATGTGATAAGATGGCCTGAAGAGCGACTAAAAGACTGAAAAGATGTATCAGGAAGTTTCAAAGATAGATGGAAAATAAGTATTTTCATGGAAATAACATATCCAAAAATGAATAGATTAAATAATTGCTCATAAATCTGCACCACTTCATACAGTTCTTTGTTCTCAACATTTTTTTTAATCAGAAGGACGTGGACTTTCTTTTCCTTTGAGGTTACTCTTCCAAGAACAGAATTTGGACTGACATTAGAAATTCTATCAAACATGCGATTGCTGTTTGGTGGCATATAAATTTAACAAGTAAGTTAAAAATTGCTTTAATTTGTTTGTTCAAGTTGGAAATGCATTATGAGAAAGCTTAGCTCTATTATTCTCAAACTAAGTTACTACTATCCTTGTAGTAGCAACATAAAAGTTTGAGTTATCAGAAATACGTTTCATGTTGATGCTTAATGTACAGAGATAGCTGCTACTGTGGGTCAGTGTGGATACTTGCATCGCTGACATGTTTGATACAAACTAATTCTCTGCTGGTATAGGCAACCCGGGGCACACCTGTTGACTGAATCTATTCTTCTCCAAAATGGTGACTCAGGTTCAACAAGAAATATAGAGATAAATGTAAATAAAAATTCGGTGTGGATTTTCTTTAAAAAAGAAATCACTGAAAAAATACCCTGCAGATGAATGTAAACACAGCTTGGAAACCGCTTGTGAGAGAGCACGTGGGATTTGAAGTCGAATGGTCATGTGGAAATAAGCTACAAGCACGACCTAAGTCTCTCCTAGAGCAGTGATGTCAACTGTTTTAATACGGTGTGGCTGGCTTATTTCTGCTCTGTTTCTCCCACTGCTGATTTTTGACACAATAAAAGTAAGGTCATGGCTTGTTTCTAAGCTCTGGAAACAAAATGCCTTCTCCACAGGGGGCACTGGTGCTTGACGTAACGCAACGATCCCATTGAGTTATCTCTCAACCATAGGTTATAAATTTAAAGTTAAAAGAGAAGACGGATTTGTTGTACACAATACTAGGCTGATCCTTGATCTCTGTAGTCGTTATATTATTGTTTTGGGTCAGAAATCTGAGAAATCTGGTATGACTGCGGAGAGGATACTTAAAAAGAGGGTGGGTCTTGATTGTGGGGTCATAGCCCCCACCTTGCTATACAAACAAATACACTGAATGCTTCTGTTAAAAAGCATACCAGAAGAATGCAAACAGGTTCTTTAATAAGATTGCTTCGGAAATTTTTCTTAAAGAATATATGCTTTCTAGGATTTTCTAGGATTGCAAGTAGCCCTCAGCTTACGACTACAACTGGGACAAGAATTTCCATTATTAAGCAAAGTGGTTGTTAAATGGGGTGCACATGATTTTATGACCTTTTTTTGCCATACTTATTAAGTGAATCACTGTTCCTGTTAAGTGAATCATGTGGTCATTAAGTGAATTCAGCTGTCCTTATTGACTTTGTTTATCAGAAGCTATCTGGGAAGGTCTTAAATGATGATCATGTCACTCCAGGATGCTGCAACTATTGTAAATACATGCCAGTTACCAAGTGCCCGAATTTTTATCACAAGACCATGGGGATGCTGCAGTGATCAGAGATAAGTGCAAGAACTAATTTTAAGTCTTTTCTTTCAGGGCCATTCTAACATCAAACAGTCACTAAATGAATGGCTGTAAGTCGAGGACTACCTGTAATAGATTCCAATCAGTGTAAACACTGATGCTGCAAGATGTATCGGTTTTCCTTGCATCTAGAACCCTGTGAACGTTCCCCTTCTACCACAAACTTTTACTTCATTCTTTAGTAAAGGTTTCCCCTGCCAGTCCTGTTCAGCTCTAGAGGGCAGTGCTCATTTCCATTTCCTAGCCAAAGAGCCAGCATTCATCCGAATTTGCTTCCATGGTCATATGGCTGGCATGACTATATGCCGAGGCACATGGATGCTGTTACCTTCCCACCAATTTAGGAGGTACCTGTTTATCTACTTGCATTTTTACGTGCTTTCAAACTGCTAGGTTGGCTGGAGCAAGTAACAGGAGCTCACCCCAGTTTGGGTGTCAAACTGCTGAGCTGCCGACCTTCCGGCCGACAAGCCCAGCTTCTCAATCACTCAGCCACCACATAACTCAATATCGAAGGCAGATCCTTTCCTGAAAGTGCTTCCTAATCCACAAACTACATTTCTTGAACAAATTTTAACTTTCAATATTAGTTGGATGAAGGGAGGGTTGTCCTCTATTCCATTTGTTGCCTTGTGTCTAAAGGTGAGGAAATACACATAAATGTCCATATCTATAATATAGTTTTGCTATATTTGAGATTTTTTGGACATAATCGCCTTGAGTCAGAGAGAAAGATGAAATGCTGAGTATCCCCACTGGAAAAAAATGAACTAAAGAATTAAATAGGTTAAATCTCAGAAGGTAATTATGCACTGACATCACACCTCCTTCTTAAATTATTTCTGTGAATTTTAATGCATTTGATCCTTAGAACTTTCTGTCTATGTCTCTAAGTGCGAGAAATTGATATTGAAGGATGTGAAGAGCATTTCCTGGATGGAAAAGCTGTTTTATCAGTTGTGCATGTTTGTCATACAGTATATGGGACAAAATGGGGATATTTGTTCTGGATTCAGACCCAAATACATTGTTATGGACTGGTCTGGAACAGTAATAACTGGAAAAAGCCAGGAAAAAGGATTTTTCTTGGTGAGAACTTATGTGACATCACCAGGAGTAATGGGAGCTAAAAAAGGCAGAGGAGGGAGGGAAGGAAAGATGCTAAAATTTGTGGAAGAAGAAAAAGAAACAGCAACACAGTTCAACATTGCCACATTCCTCTTATGTAATCAATTTGAGATCCTTGCACATTTTCTTTCAGCTGTTTTATTTCTGCTAATTTGTAGCCAACCTGAAAGAGGTCAGCAGAACATCAGGAACATTGTGTTTTGATATGGATGTGAAAATGCGTATGTATGTATCCAGGTAGTCCTTGGTTAACAACCATCTGTTTAGCAACCATTTGAAGTTATGACGGTGCTAAACGAGTGTACTTACAAACTACCAGTCCTTGAAGTTCCAGGCATGTCAGCATCTTCACAGTCATATGACCACAATCCAGGCTTGAATTTATGATGGTTGTAGCTTCCCAGTCGTGTGATCGCTATTTGACAAGCAAAGCTGGTGGGAAAGATTGTTTGTTACTCCTGTTAGTCACTCCCACTCCTGCTACTTTTTCTCCCAAGAAGCTGAGCTACAGAGTACGAGATGCTGTGGATCTCATACTCTATAGTCTGTGCCTGCACACCTGACTATGTTCATGTCGCCACACGGCAAGCACCTGCACATTGTCCTACACCTAGCCAGCAGCCACTCCCAGCATGCTGGCCTGCTTGCAAGCTGGCTGGGATTTACATTTTCCTGCCAGCTTCCCATTGACTTTGCTTATTGGAAGACAGCAGGAAGTCACAAGGAGATGCTTGCTTAACGACCTGCGATCCTTGCTTAACAATGGTTACATGGACTGTCAGCATTGCTGTTGCTAAGCAATATGGTCACATGACATCATGTTTATGACCACATTACTTAATGACAGAAATTACTGCGAGGATTACCTGTATGCTTTCTGTGCACCTCTAATTTAATTTAATGATTTCTACTGGTATGAATGTATCATTCTTTAAGATGTGGCAAGACCTCTGATTCCATTTTCAGCAAGTAACTAAACTGTCCCGAGGGATGTTGGACAAGTTCATTTGATCCACATTTTAAATGAAATGGCCTAATCTGACATTCACAAATGATTCCAGCACCTTCTCCTTCTAGAAGGTTGAAGACCATGTATCTCTATCGTATCTGGCTTGATTCATGATTGCTTATTGGATAGAAAAATGTGGTGAAGTCCTGTTGTCTTCCACATTCTGTGTCTTTCACTAAATTAGATTGGTTCATTTGTCTGTATTTTTTCACCCCCAGATGAAGAGAATATGCTTTAGTGATTCAACTGCATAAATTTTCATTAAGTGCATAATCCCAGATAATTATGTGGATTGGAATATTATACAGTTGATTTTTAGATTCTGTCCTTCTTCCAGTTTTGTAGTGCTGCTCTCGCTAAAGCTGGGGGCATGGTGGCCGAATGGTTAAGATGCTGGGGTTCTGATCTGGAAGGCTGTCAGCTCAAGTTTGAGACCCAGTCACTGAATGACGGGGTGAGCTGCTCTTATTTGCTCCAGCTCCTGACAACCTAGCAGTTTGAAAACATGCAAATATGCAAGTAGATTAATAGGTACCATCTTCGGTGGGAAACATAACAGTGTTCTATGATTAGACATGCTGGCCACATGGCCACCGAAGCATCTTGGGACAATGCTAGCTTTCCAGCTAGGAAACCGAGATGAGCACTGTCCCCTAAAGTCAGACATGATTGGCAGGGAAACCTTTACTTTTTACCTTTTGGGCTAAAACATTATGTACAAATGCATGGATGTTATGGAAAGTTGTATACAAAAATATGGTGAAGTTGTGTGTTCATCCTTATACTTAAAGAAAATACAAATAAAAATTATATTCCTAGTTTTTAAATTTTTCCTATGGATTGTTGACTTATTGTTTGTTTATATTCTTACATTATTGTTCTAATCTGAATTACAGTGGGAATTGTATGTTGCTCAAATCTACTTTTTCTGAGTTTTATAAGCATTACCAAATAAAAGTAAATGCATGTGCAAGTTACTGAAAACTGTTATAAAGGAATATATACAATTCCTTTCTAGATAAAATAGAAGACTCTATTTGAATGTAAAATACGTAGAGTAAGTTTGTCTTCTGATGCTTCCTCATTACATTTGCAGGTTTGTTTATGTCTCACAAGTTTTACATTCCTTTTTTCATATCTATATGTTTAAATGCTTAAGATGAAACAAACTGTATCATTCCATATCACGAACCTGATATAAACTGTACATTATCTGTAATTTTGACTAAACCTGGCTGTTAAGAATCCTTTTATGCTGGCAGATACGTCATTTTTCTTCTCTTTTTAGTCTGTTTAACACAGCCATGAAGCAGCAAGTATGTCAGAGCACCTGAGACAAATTCTAATAGCATGAATATATTGTACTCCTCAAAGTAAAACTCATTTCTTTCAGAACAGATGCAAATACCAGACATACTCATAAACAGCAGTACCACAATCTGGCATGTATCTACCCTAATTTAAATCAATGTGGTTACAGTGATTGTTCGTTAACTGGAATTTACTGAATTTACAGCTGTGCCAAAAGCAGGAACCAAGTTTAACTTTTATGGAAAATAAAGGCTTCAGCTGACACTGTCGTCATGTCAAATGTACGAAGTATCTCAAGGTTACTTTCCTGAGTTCTTCAGATGGCCTTTTTTATTTATTTATTAAATTTATATGCCGCCGAAATCCAAAGACTCTCGGCGGCTAACAACGATAAAAAACAATACATTAAAACCATTTAAAATAAAAATAAGCCCCCATTAAAACAAACAAACAAACAAAAAACCCAGCAGACTCACAAGGTGGGCTAAAAGGCATCTTAGCGTGCCTTTGCTCTAAATTCCAGCAGTTAATCTTTTTTTTAGGCTTCTGTAAGTGTCTGAAAATAACAATGGTGATGATGTTCCTCTAGCTGTTTTATTACTTAGTGGGGTTTTCCCCAAGCCATGATATATTCCTGAGGCCAATGATGGGTCAGAAAGCAATTCTCTGCGGCATAATGGCTAAGCTTCTGAGCCAGAGGTGTCTACAGTCAAGATGGTGCCATCACCATGTGAACAAAGGCCCATCTCTTTTACATGTGTTTTGTATAAAAATGTGGTGAGCTTTTGATTACCATCTTGACTTTTTTCATCCTTTTGTAGATTTTCCTCCTGTTTCGTGCTACAAGTTGGATGGCCACTTGTTTGAATCTCACTTGGCTAGCCCTTGCCAAGTTACTTTATTCCAGCATCAGATCATTTCTCTGTGAAATGTATTTATGCATGTTAGGGAATCAAAAAAAATGCTCAACTGCAATCTTCATGGGAAGCCATCTTCCCCAGTTGTGTTTCCAATTATCTTTAGAAGGGCCTCAATAGGTAAGGCTTGTAGAATGTTAAAAGGACTATTTTAGTTTTTTAAAAAGACATATAGTTGATGTGTATTGGATTGTTGGTCTGATGGATTACTGTGACAATTGTGGTAGTATATGTCTGTTATTAATAAACTGTCTCATGCCTCTGCTGCTGATGTAGTGTGTATTTATAATAGTATTTCTTCATTTCGTAATGTTTTCCATGGCTTTGAAGAAGGAATTCTATCTATCTATCTATCTATCTATCTATCTATCTATCTATCTATCTATCTATCTATCTATCTATCTATCTATCAGACAATGATTTTGATGAGCACTCACTGCTGTTTTATTTTTGCTCTCTGCCTGGCCTGACTTCCATCCTCCTTTTAGAAGGCCCCACCCACCAATAGTGCCATGATTTGAATTTTGCATTACACCCAGTCTGAAATGGAACTTATAATTAATTTACTGCTCTATTTTCAAGGCAGTAAACCTTTGATGAGGATGGGTAGAAAAGGACTATCTGACAGATTCTGTATCTTGGCATTCTGTTCTTCAGCCTTGTGCAAATTCTTAATACTTTAAGAACAAAAATTCTTAAATTCTTAAAGTATGCGAGGCAACTATTTTGTAGTGTCTAAAATGATCCCTCTGGCTCAGCCTTGCACCCTGACTAATCTTCTTCTGGGCAGAAGAGGCTATTTTTCTATTTATTCCAACATAACCTTTTTAAAATTCTTAAACTGGTATTTAAAACTTCTTTTGCTAAGAATAGAAGGAAACTTACTTAGTACACTAAATCTATCAATCCAATCCTAATACCTGAAAAGTAGTTAACAAGCAATACCCTTATTTTCTGAAGTCTCTCAAGACCTAGCTTTGTCATCAGGTCTGGAAGTTTCAGGGTTCCTGTTTAATCATGAGTTGCTGATTGAATCTACTGTGCATGTGTGTTTATGACTGTGTTTGATATTTTTAGAATATATATGTATACATACATGCATATTCATACATACATATATATATATTGCTGTATGCCATCCAGAGTCACTTCTTGTGAAATGGGCTGCCACATAAATTTCATAAATAAATAAAATATCCAAAAGTGATTAGAAAATGAAGTAGGTGACAGAACAGGGTCTTTTGAAGGCACTGACCATGATTTGAGCAAAAAGATGGTTTTCTCTCATCCCCCAGAGCTCTAAAGTAACCAGAGACCTCTGTCTTGCAGTCTCCTCTCAAGGAGCACTCAAGGGTGTGTGGGAAATCTCAGGTCCTTCCCTTGTCTGGAGAGGAATTACAAAGAACTGGTCTACTCACTAGTTGTTCATTCAGCCATGGTTGTTATTTCCACTTTTAACAGAGCTGTTTTCAGTTCATCATTCCTTCTATGTAAGTCCCAAGGAAAATTTATTTTCCATGAACTTTTGCTGTCTCCCAGTAAAAATATTTTTCACAAGCTGGTATACTGATATACACTACCCAACACATTTGGTGGGAATGCAGACAATGAATACAGAACATCAACATGATCTAAGCAGCATGTCTGACTTATTTTTATTATCTTAGTGAGAGGGACTGAAGCTACCATGGGGAAAAAAATTGTTGCCAATGTGGCCAATGACCAGCTTCACAAAACACAATAAACTGGAGATATATAATTTTATTTGGTTGAGGGTTGTATTTGGCCCATGAGCTGTATGAATGAGTCACCTTCAAAAAACAATGACAGTAGTAAAGAATACAAATTTAATTAATTTACAATTTCATATCTAAGTAGAACTATTATTCCACATGTAGTTAATAATGAACTAAGACTTTACACTGACAGATGGATCTTGGAATAGGAAATTGTGTTGTTTTAGCTATGTTATTATTCTTACAGAATCATATTTCCAGTTTTGATATTTCTATTGCAGTTTTGCACTTGGATATTTAGGTGCAATTTTGTAGCCAGGAGTGTTTTCCTGATAAGTTCATGGTGATATATGCCTTAGTTGCATATCAATGAGCTCTGCATGAACTGACTTCAGTCTGTTTCAATGCTGATGGAACTTTCTGAAAGTTCACAGATCCATCCATAATAGTGTATCCCAACATTTTTTTCTGTAAAATAACTAGAATATAAAGAGAGGTATCCTGTCTCTCACAATATAGTCACACATTTCCTATTTACAGAGACTGAGATATACATTTGGTCCATGCTATTAAATCCTCAAAACCAATTCCGTTTCTCAGACTAATAAGTATACTGGAACTCAGTTATCCTTCAGGTTTTTCACTTCTGTAAATAGCATGATACAGTTCTTGAAATAAAAAATGCATATAGTCATCTACATTTTCAGACAGGGTAAGCTGTATATACCTCTAGAGTGAATCATAGGAATCATTTCAACCATTCCAAACCCCTACTACCATCTCAAAAAAGGATAGAATTTAAATGTAGCATTCATATACTTCAGAGATATGATACTACTAGCTCATCACTTGGCTCATTAACAATTAACAAAGGAGGGAGATTGGGAACTTGGTCTGTGCAAAATTTGGGAGGATGGGGATACATCTTGTATACAAAAATACATGAAAAGCAAACATGGATTTTCCCATAAATTGTGTGATGTGATATGGAACTAAAATGGAAATAAACATATCCAAAATAGGATGGAAGTAGATTGCTTCATTAATGTTTGCTAAGGATGCATTATCTGTTTAACATGATAAGCTTTAAAAGAGAATGAGCTTGTAACCAATAGACAAGAAGTACAGAAGAGGCATTAATGAAAAAAGGAAGCCTGTCCAAAAGACATCTACACTTCTGGTTGTGACTAATAATCAGTCAGAGTATGAATATTTCCTTTTCTTTCATAGAACTAAATATGAAGTTCATTTTCTTCCTGGAAAAAAGAGAACTTTAGAACATATAATTAGTCAGATGATTAAGCACTACTTTCTACCCAATCCCACTAATTTTTTACGAGCCATCCAAACAGTGTAATGAAAAGAGAACATTTTGACTTTCTGTAGAATTAACTTGCAATGACAAAAATACAAGTGTCCAGTAAATGACAGAAAGTCACCCCCCTATAAATTAAAAAATATATGTATCAAAACATTTAGAGAATATTAAGATAGTAATATGGTAATTAGCATCCATGCCTGAGATTTTGAAATAGCTTGATTTTCATTGACTTGACACCGATGCAAAAAAAAAAAGATATGTATTTGAAAAGATATAGCTGAGATTTCATTTCAGTGCAGCAGGCAAATCATTTCATGAGCAAATCCGTGGATTAGGAAAACACAGACAATGTCAAGTTGCCCTGGACAGACACAAGGTAATATCTGAACTCTTATCTTACTCTCCTTTCTGCTATTTTTTCTTGCTGAGACTCCAATTCCCCTTGTGAACAGGATATGATTTCAGAGAAAAAACGAGCTTATTTGATAATCTGATAGGGTATGTTCCTTTTTTCATACCACAGTTGTTCCTTAGGCACATCTAACATTCTCTTTTTAGTAGACATAATTCATGCTCTAGAGGTCATGCACAGTATATGTAGGGGTTTGCTATAGCCCACGGAATATTGAAGCAGCCCTTTTTGGTGTTATTCTCATAGTCGCTTTCAATTTTCAGTTGCTGGTTTCATTAATTTTGCAGGCTAGGCTTTCCTGCACTGAAATACCCATATTCTTGGTTGCCAACCCTAGAACATGGTTTCTACAGTATCTTTAAAACAACGCTCCAGCTATCATATTCAGTAGGCTGACTACCACAGAAATGGAGACAACCTCTCCAAAATATTAAGTAAAGGTATGTAGATGAGTGGGAGGTTCTTTTTGTCAGTTTTTATTTCTTTTTGTCTGTTGCAGTGGAGAGAGAAATGTATACCACAGGGGAATGCTGGGCTTCAGCATAATTAGGAATAACTTGTTTCCCACAACTTACAGACATAGACATTCAACTTTCAGTCACCTGTCTATTGTTATATGTGGTCCTAGAGTAAAAAGTTTGGCCACTCTTTTTTATAAGATTCTGAAGGCAGTCTGATTCTAAGATACTGCTAGTTTAGTCCAGTTCGGCATGCTAGCTCATGTGATTTTGTGCTCTTGATAATTTGCTTTTCTATTTTTTCAAAATCTTTTAAAACTTAAGCAACTTGTGGAGAGAAGAGATAAAGATGGCACCTATTTACCTTTCTCACATGGTTGGTATATTGGAATCAGCTTTTTCAATGTCCCCCCCATATCCATGTGTTTGTGTGTAGTAGGAGGAATGATTCAATTAAAAGATTAACAGATTGAAGAAAAATGTAGGCTACAATCTCCTGCTCAATATGTAATTTTGTATAACTGTTTTCATGCCATATTTGTTGAAGGAATATCTCTTAGAATAGAGCGCTAAAGGCATAGAATCACAAACATGTAAAATACATTTTTTTAAAAACCCTTGGCAATGCACAGGAAAAACAATTAAGTCATCTGTGGGAAATGCTGTTCAAGTGTCTTTTTAAGAGCCTTCAAAGATGGAAAAGCCATAATCTCTTCGATAGACAATTTTACTGTTATACACGACTTACCATCAGTATATTTTTCCTTATATCTAAATAAAATCTGTAAAGGCACACAGTGGCACAAGGAGTTAAAATGTTGGACTTATCAGCCAGGTCAGCAATTCAAGTTTGAGACTCAACAGCCACTGTGTTATGGAGTGAGCACCCATTACCTGCCTTGCTCCTGCAAACCGAGCAGTTCAAAAGCACGTAAATATGCAAGTAGATGAATAGGAACCAGCTTTGGTGGGAAGGGAGCAGTGCCCATCCACCTTGGTGCATAGTCATACTGGCAACATGACCACAGAAGCAACTTCAAACAGTGCTGGCTCTTCGGCGAGGAAACCAAAATGAGCACCACTCCCTAGAGTCAGACACAACTGAAAGGGGAAACCTTTACCTTTTTAAAATTAAATCTGGGTAATTGCAACATATACCTTTTATTTCTGGTCCTAATTTTGATGACTATGAAGAATATTTCTTGACCATCTTTCATTAGTTCCCCTTTTTATACTTGAACATAGCCTATTGCTCATCTGGGTTAGCCACATTCCTAAAATCTGTTCATTAAACATGAATATTGAATGAGACAAGGCTGGCCTTATAATCTTGGGAATAGTGCTGAAGAACCATTGCAGTGTAGTGATTAAGATGCTGAATAATGGTCAGAAAAATCCAAGTTCAAATCAACCCTCCACCATGGCAACTCACTGGATGCTTTTAAGCAAGTCACTTTCTTTCAGGCCAACTTTTCTCATGAGACATTATTAGGATAAAGTTGGAGGTATGAACGCTATTCAGGGGGTCCTTGTTCTCCTGGAGGATATAAACAAATCAATTAAATTAATAAATAAGGTGTTGATTGATGAGCTGGGAGAAAACACATTCCATTTAAAATACTGTAAATGTACTTAAATTTTTGTATAAAATGATAAGCATAAGATGTTAAGGCCACAACTCAATCAACATCATCTTTTGTCTGAGTACTTGCTTACTTTCTATTCTTTCAAATACCAACAGGGTTCTCTAACACATGGGAAGGAAACTGGAGAACAGAATTACCACAAAACAGCCACCATCTCAATATAAGATGGTGATTTATTTTTAGTTTTGCTGTCTGAATTATGATTATTTTTGGCAATTAAAGGACATTATTTTGCTTCTACTGGAAGAAACAAAGGAGAACCTGCAAAATTTTACCTGTCTTTCCATTCTTTGATTTTTAATGGGGTTGTTTTTGGTTGTCTATATCATAGGCTTCTCCCCCAAGTGAGGCACCACCTTGCTGTGGTTGGGGGCTTGTGTGCTCTGAAGAAGATGAGAGCTCTGCCAGAGGTTCAACCATACTGGACAGGTCTCATCAGAGGAGC
>JANHZU010001734.1:63244-74847 GCA_032468055.1 Acrochordus granulatus
ATAGAAAGACAGAAAAGCATCATCCTGTTTCCTAGACAATCAAAACGCCTTTCTTCTCTAATCTACAAGCACTATAAGGTAAAGTAAAGGTTTTCCCTTTCAGTCACGGCCAACTCTAGGGGGCAGTACTCAACCCCATTTCCAAGTTGAAGAGCCAGGATTGTCTGAAGATGCTTCCATGGTCATGTGGCCAGCATGACTATGTGCCAAGGCACATGGAATGCTGTTACCTTGCCATCAAATTAGCTGGTACCTATTTATCCACTTGCATTTTTTACATGCTTTCAAATTGCTAATACTCCCTTCCATATTTCTGGAAAGATCACTGTGCATGCAAATAGACAGAATCCATTAATAAGTGTGTGAAAGGTAAATTTTATATTATATAAGAATTAAAGTTCAGCCCATCTCCTCTCATATGTGCACATAATCTTTTTGAAACAGAGCAGAAATAAGGCCAAAATATTATGACTTTAGAATTTTCCCTGACTTACCTCTCCCTCAAAAAACAAATCTTGACTATAGTGCTAAAGAACAGCCAACATATGAAAAGTAAGAAGATCAGAAGGAATTTATGAATAGTTCAGATTCAAACAAGAAGTTGATTAATTATGTTCCATGAGTTTGCTGTCCACTTCTAATGACTATAGATAGACAATCTATCCCTAATATATTCTTCAGGTCTTCTATTGTGAACTCATCACTGCTATAACTGATTCCAGCCACCTTGCTGCTGGTTGTCCTCTTCATCAATTTCTTTCCACTTTTCCAACATTAAAACCTTCTCCAGATAACTAGCTTTTGGCACAATGTGTCCACTATGATCATTTAAATCTGGTCTTTTGTGCATAGACTGAGAACTCTGAATTCACTTTTCAATCATCTATTTTCTTTGCTATCTATTGTACTCCTCAGAGTTTTCTCCAGCACCAGATATCAAAAGCATCAGTATTATTTATATCCTCTTTTTTTTCCAATGTTTGCTTCCACAGAGTGTCACAGGGAAAAACCTTTGTCCACACAGTTTTGATCTTTATTTGTTGTTCAGTCACGCAGTTGTGTCCGACTCTTCGCAACCCCATGGACTACATTACGCCAGGCCCCCCTGTCTTGCACTGCCTCCCTGAGTCTTCCCAAGCTCACGCCCATCACACCGACTATCCTATCTATCCATCTCATCCTCTGCCATCACTTTCTCCTCTTCCCTTCAATCCTTCCCAGCATCACAGTCTTTTTCTAATGAGTCCTCCCTGCGCATTATGTGGCCAAAGTACTTGAGCTTCAGCTTCAATTGATCTTTATAGAAACAGACAAATCCGAGCATCTGAGCTTCTTTTCCAGAATCTTCATGGCTATTCTAATAAGTGCTAGTCTGTGATGTATTTTTTGAGGCAGAGCTAGTTTGGTGTAGTGGCTAAGACATCAGGTTAGAAAACAGGAATCCGTGAGTTCTAATTCCACCTTAAGCATAAAGCCAGCTGGGTAACCTTAGGCCAGTCATTGTCTCTCATCCCTCAGAAGGAGGCAATAGCAAACTACAACTGAAATATTGGCAAGAAAACTGCAGAGAATTGTCCAAGTAGTTGCCAGGAGTCCAACACTGAGTCACCAAAACAAAAAACAGGCAGACACTATCCTCCATCTCAGTGTCTTCATTGTCAAATCCAAAGCTGGTTGCTGTACCCATTATCATTAGTTGGGTCATCTTTATCTTAGTCCTATTTTTTCATTGTGCTCCTTGACTTCTATTAGTATGAAGATCATTTGCATTTTCAGCAGATACTATCACCAGCATAGCACAGGTTATTGATGCTTCTTCCTCCAATTTTAAATTTATGCACATCATCAATGTAGGCTGAAAAAATTAAGGACATAGCTTGTAGTCTTGTTTCACTCCTTTGCAGGTCTGGAGCCACTGTCTGTTCTTTAGCTTTCTGACTTGTGAATAGGTTTCACATAAGACAATGAAATGTTCTGGAATTCTCATTTTTCTTAATATGTCCCATAGCTTGACATGATCCACCCAATTGAAGATCTTTCTGCAATCAATAAAGCATATATTGCTTTCTTTTTGGTACTATTTGTCTTTCTTAATAATTCAGCATCCATCAGAAATAATTTTTTGTTCCTTGTCCCTTTCTAAAGCCACCTTAATCATCTGGTATCTCCCTTTCTATGCTGAACTTTAATCTGCATTGAATGATCCTACATTATTTTGCTAGCATGTGAAATTAAGATAATCTATGACAGTTGAATGTTCTGTTAAGTCTCCTTACTTTGGTATTGATATTTATATTAACTTCCAATCTGTAGACTGTTTTGCTATTCACCAGATTTGCTAGTATAGCTTGGTTAGAAGCTTTATACTAATATTCTTCTGTTTCTTGCCATATTTCTCTACATTAATCCTTGTAGTCTGCTGACTTGGTAATGACTAGAACGCTGGTTTAACTTCATTTTCTGGTATCTGAGTTTTTTGTAAGTAGGAAATATCCTCCAAAGTTTCTTTGATGTTGATATCTTTGCTATGCATAACTTCAGTATACTCATTCCATCTTTGATTTTTGATAGATATTACGCATCCATTGGCAGCCTTTAGCACAACAGATTGATATTGGAACCTCCTTCTTAGTTCCAAGATCTTTTGAAAGATTTTCTTTGTTTTTCCATGATTGTTTCTACATTCACTATCTTTACAGATGTTGCAATATTTGCTAATTGTTTCTTATAACATCTCTTCAAAATGTTTTATCAAGTTCCTTGCTGAAATCTTTGTCTTTTTTTCCTTGGCTGCTCTTCTCTTCTTTCTACCATTTGGTCTGATATCCAGTTTGTTTCTTCTAGCTTTGTTCTTTGGCAGTCTCTTTTTACATTTATCCTTAACTTTTTAAAAATATCATTCCATGTTTTCCTGTCAATGAGGTTCAGAACTTCAAAGTGTTCTCCTTGAAAATGGGAGTTATATATTCAGTATTCTGTCATGGGAATTGGTTGGCTCTGTTCTCCCACTTTAGCTTGATTTGGAACTTGCATATGAGCAGTTTATTTGTGTCACAGTCACATTCTGACCATGTCTTTGATGCCATAACTGAGCTTCTCCAGTTTCTTGAGATAATAATATCCAAGGATTAATGTTAATGTGATTTCTATGTACTTTACTCCATCCTGCTTTATTTTGATTTCCCAGGATATATAGCATAATTACTTTTCCCTTTTTAGTACTTCCACCTTTGGCATTCCAGACTACCATCACAAGCAGCCCATCTTTTTTGCATGTTCTTTTGATTTCAAATCTAACCTGATCGTATAAGACATCATCCTCTTCATTTTCTACAGCAGTGGGTGGAAAATAAACTTGTTTAAGAATCATGTTAAAGGGTTGTTTGTGAAGTCTAATTGATATTATTGGATTACTGATTGCACTGTAGTCAAATACTCTTCTTGCTATATTCTTCCTAACTATGGAAGTAACACACTTTCTTCTTTGTTTTTCATGTCCTGAGTAGTAAACAGTGACACTAAAAGTATCAATTCCAGACTATATTAAACTGCTCACATGCAATATGTCAGTTCACTTCACCTTTTACTATGCTGAACTTTCCCACATTCATGCCATGATGTGCTATTATACTGTCAATAACTTTGTACTGTCTTATCCATGTGATTTGCTTGGTAAAAAATAGTAGTTTACTATTGCTTCCTCTCACATAGTTTAAAATAATACTTTTGCCATTGTTATTAAAATGATAATCTATCTCTAACATCTTTCTTATGTTACCCAATACAGTAATCTCTTGCTGTATCTTGGATGACTTTTATGCCTTGGGTAAACCTGCTGGAAATGTATCTTGGCATATGCAAGTGTCCTTATACTGTGCAATACTTTAAATACTTTAAATTGAGTATGGTTATGCTATTTGATTTCTTAAATTCTTCCTGATTACAAGGGATAGTTGTAGATGGAAGATAGAAGTAAAGTATCTACTGTAACCAACTAGATTCTGTGCATTCATTGTAATGGGATGTGAGAAAAACTTCAAGGAACAGAAAGAAGATCACAGCCAAGGCTGTGGTAAAATATGAGAAATCTGATTTCAAAGCAGGAAGAGAATTTGAAAGAATATCTCAGATTGGTCCTTCCCTTGTTACCTTTAGGATAAAGGCAAGGAGCAGGGAAGTACATTCAGAATTGCCAGATTGTGTTACTGGAAACCTGTGATAAAAGTAGTTTGATTTTGGTGTTCAAGTCTGGTCAACCCTGAAAGGCTGACATTTTTATAGTTACAGAAGAAGCAATTTCTCTTTCTGAAACAACCCAATGACAAGATTTACTCCTGTGTTCTAAAAATAAGTGGAATTAGTGAGTGAAAGGAAAAATAAAAACAAGTATTACACCTGATGATGTTACGGACCCGTCCATGTAGTTTTCTTGTTATCATGGAAGATATTTGCTACTGAATTTTTCTAAGTTTTTTTTTTAAATTCTAGTCTGTTTTATAAATGTTCTGGTGGTATTTTATCCAAGAATTATTTAGGAATCATATCCCAAAGGATCATTTTCTTTTCTCTGTAAGTCCCCTGCCTAGCCAGCTGTTATTGGCAAGGACATTAAGCCTATCATGACCTATTAAAGGAGGCATCCCTTTTCAGTGGGCAGAAAGCAGGAAGTCCTTCTACTGACATTCTTCTCCCAAAGATGCTCTTTCACATTTGTAAAAACCATATTTTGCATCAAAAGCCACATCCACATGTGGGGAGAAAAATATCAGCACAGAACAGGGTACTGTGTTTGTTACTTGAATGGGGTTAGCTGTCCCTCCAAGGAAGAAGGTAGAAAGACTTAATGCTTTGCAAACTGCTGGATATTGCTTTCAATGCCATTTTCATAATGAAAATACCACTATATTTTATGTTGCACACGATATAGAAACTCAATAGGCAGCTGTCAGCTTTCTCACCCTACAGATTTTATTATCCTCTTATGTTACTATCCTTAGGGCAAGCATTTCTATTTTGTTTCAGATAAAACCTGCAAAACAAAAAGCAAAACAAGTACTAAGGCAGTCATTCATGGGTATAATAATGTGGTTTTATGCAAGCAGTGGAGGAATTGCTTTTGTTCTCTCTGTGCATGTGCATGAGTGCACAATCTTAGCAGAATAACTACTGCAAATATAAGAAGCAATATAAGCTTCTCTGCTTATGTGTTGAATAAGAAAAGCATCCGTAGATTATAGTCTCAGTGGCCTTTTACTGTAAATCTGGGTACCTATACAGATTTATGTTGTTATCCTGGTCTGATCAGATTGACAATCACTACTGCAGATCCTTTATCTAAGTTCCAGTTTGACTTGATCACAGGTCATTGTGTTTATAGTATGAATAGGAAGCCATACTGGAGCAATTTCTTCTTCAATATCTGCTTTCAAAATGAGTGAAATTTATCCTTCAAAATCAGTGTTGCTAAAGCCTGTGAACAGAAATATAACTTTAGCCAAAGTTTAACATTCTTATCCTCTAAGTGGACATCACATTTTTATCCATCTTTGTGCAGTGAACAACATTCAAGATGAAGTGAGAATCTGGAAAAAATATCTTAAAAACTGATTCCAGATGGGTAATGTATTATATGGACCTAACTGTGCTTCATATAACAGTCAGGTAGAAATGTTGGCTTATTAAAACTTAATTGCTGCAGGTATAAAATAAGCACCTCTGTGCCAAAACAAAGATTGGAGAAGAGCTGCAATCCTTTGGGCATAAGTCAAGCGATCAAAAGACTTGAAACAGTTGATTAGTTCCAGCACTTTTCCATCAAATGTCTATTTTAGGCACTTTGGCTAAATGTAAATATTACTTTGAGGAAAATTTATTCACAACAAATATACCTTGCAAGTGAAAGGGTTACTATATGTTCATGGCCAAGCAAACAACATTTTTTAGTATATTGCAGGTGCATTATAGGTTAATCCTGTCCAAAAAGGAGTTCATGAAACTTTCTCCATGCACTGAATGCCTTGAGGTTACAATCTCAAACCAAGAATGAATTGAATGATTTGAATGAACTGGATGACTTAATGGTCATAGGACTTTGGGTCACTCCACCTACTACCATCATCATTGCATTATTGTTGGGATCTACCCACAGATGTTAATTTGTTTTTTTATCACAAAGAGTTTTCCATGTGTGCAGCTATATGCATGAATATCTCCTAAAAACAAAGAAGGAATATCTGTCCTGGAAGGCTGCAGTTCTCTATACATTTATTATGTGATTGTGACCTCCTTTATAAGGATCTCACACTGACTTCTGATGACAAGTGTACAATAATGAATGGTGCCAGCAAGTAGATGAGGCTAGACCATGCAGCACTGTATGCCCCTCTACTTGTAAATTTATCATTTGAAGGCAATCATATATGGTCTCTTTTGAAGCCTTTGCTTCCTGCCTGCCTGCCTGCCTTTCAGAGCAAACCATTCCATGGAGATTCATTCATATGATTAAACACATAAAATACAACTAAAATTTCATTTATATAATTAAAAATAAAAAATATAATCCAAAATGTGTATTAAGACAATAAAACATTAGTCCAGTAACAGTGGGACCAATTATGGCTTCACAACAAAAACAATAAACTGAAAAATACAGATGATAGAGATAACTGTTTTAGAAAAAGAGGTAGCAACAGTTTAATAATCATAATTATTAAAAAAACAGTTCTCCGTCCTAACTGAAAGCAAACTTAATGCAAAGGCTCTGAAATCTAGTTTTAAAAAATTTGTAAAGGAAAAGCCAGGAGTATAACTCTGAGAGTAGGCTATTATTACTTTAAATCAGCTAGTTGCTAATCAAGTTTTTAAATCAATTAATTTGGTTTAGATACATTAGCAGTGTTTGAAATTCCAAAATTATGGCCCATACTGGGATGTATTTTGGATCATTCTAGGTTTATAACAATATGTTTTAAATTTATGCAGTACCATAATATATACGTTAAATATATAAATGAATTGTGTGCCCTCCCTAACAAATAAAATTCATTCGCATACATCCTCAATGAATAAAATTAATGATTTTATTGGGATTGGGGAAGATCAATTACCACCTACTAAACTTTCAACTTGCTTTCTTGACTTAAGCAGTCAGGTAGAAATTTATTAGCTCAATTGGTAATTTAGCCATTTAACTTTTCTCTTACCATCCAATGAAAAATTTTCCTACTTTTAGAAGGCCACGTTGGCAGCCAGCAACTACTGGGATTATTAAATATGGACAGATGTACAGACCAATAGATTTAGCCATCTCTCTAAATGTGCACCTGACTTTGCTCTCCACTTTCTCTGCTGTGAATATGCCATAGTTGTTCACAGGCTACTCTAAAATTAATTTATTGCCTCTGGTTGTTGTGCAAAGTCAGTTCTGTGTCTATTCAGGCAACATGTTAACTGTAGCTTCTACTTTTGCTTTGGAAACTTAAAAATGTTTAGCTTTAAATATGGTCTTTTTGGCTTATTTTCCTACAGTTTGATGGAAGGTAATACACAAAATGTACTTCCACCTCACTTACTTTGGTGGCGCACTAATTCAGAAAATGAATAAAGGGTTGGTTTTAAGTTCTTAATATTTTCTATGATGGAATATTAGAAAAAAATCTGGCATGGAGCATGAAAAATTCAAAATCTCCCAACTGAATGCTTCAAGAGGGCTGCTTTATTCTGAGCTTGGGATTTTGTGCACATTGCATTTAGCAGGATGCTTCATAACCAAAAGGCGACAGCTGAAATGGCTTTGTTTCTATACAGATAGTCTTTGTTTAGTGACTGCACATGGTCCAGGTGAAAGGATCACTAAGTGACATGGTCACGAAGCAAGCACATGGGAGAGAGAGAGAGAGAGGGAGATGCTGCAAAATCACTAGTTGCTAAATTCCTAACATTTTCTCCTATAGTGTCTGACCTGCTTTTTTTTTGCCCCCTTGCAGGGTGATGCGATTATTTAAAGAAGTGATCTCTTCTTGAGCTGCTTTTCTCTGCAGCACAGTGCATCCCTAAAAAGCACTAACTGCAAGTTAATAAGTTCAACTCTGTGACCTTAATTGAATAAACCCTTTGGCTGCTGTGCTGCTGCCTGAAACTGATTAGATCTTAATCAGTTTCATACTGAAGATTTTTTATTATCCTAAATGCAGATATTGGTTGCAAAGTTACTTTTTCATCACTGTAGTAATTATGAGTGGTCATTACCACTAAATGAGGACTACTAGTAGCAGAAATAAGTCATAAGATATCCCTGATTTTAATTGTTTAAAAATTATTATTTCACTTCTCCTCCACCCCAAAGCAGAAAGCGGCAATCCAGCAAAACAACAAACCAGCCTTCAATAGTAACAATAGTACTTTTATTTATCATTGTCATTGCTACTATATCATAGTAAGTGGTAGCTTACTTTTGTGGATTGCTATACACCTGCCAGAAAAAAAGTAATTATTTATATGAAAAGTACCATGGTCTAATATTTGTTATCTGGAGCAGAAGTTGTCTTCTTGCAACCAAATGTTACTTTATAAGCAGCCAGTTTGTAAATGACAGATGTGAAACAGCTCCTTTAAAAAAATTCATGAAAACTATAAATGTGGAAAGTAAATGGAATTCAAGGTAAACCAAAGATGTGAGGAAAAAAAGGAAACAGAAAAGGAGGGATTTTTATCATTCACAGAAAAAAACACACCTCTTTCTAACCTCCATAAGAAAGTTGTTTTAACTTTGTGTCCTTGCCTCAAGGAATCCTATGGCACATCATAACCAAACATATCTTGAAGATTAACAGGATTCATTTGTTTAGTGATGAATGTGGGGGATGGAGAAGTAGGCAAATGACATAGTTTATCAAGTAATTAAAACATGTACAATGTAATAAATTTCATTATTCTCCTGTGCACTTCAAGTTGTTGCTCTCAGAGTATAATCACATTTTTTTTAAATCTATGTTACTTGAAAAATATGGTTTGACAGGAGTCATATACAGTTTATGATATTTAGTTGATACCTAAAATATTCAATAAATAGAACTGTGTTGAATTAATCCAGTTCTGTCTAATGTGTATACATACTTACCAATAGATTGTGGTTCTAATTCTATACTTTCCTATATTTTCTTTTCCACTGGTTGAATATTTAGGCTGCACATTTTACTACTGATACATAATTTTGTTTGTTTATGTTATTTTATTTACTGTTGTCTTGCAAATACGCTGAGAGCTGCTGAACTCAGAGTCAACTTCCTTGTGTGTCTAATCATGATTGGCCAAGTATCCAAACGGTCAAATGTTCATAGATGTCTGGTAGATATGAAGTACTATAAGTGGTGATGTCATTGCAGAAATTCCATAATACATGTCATTTGTATGAATATGTCATAATGCATGTGACATCAGGCACATCCAAATGACACTGATGCCAGGGTATCCTTGCTTGGTTATTGTAAAACTATTTATGTCTACATTGTCTGGCTTCAGAGTGGAACGAGTATTGGCCTGGAGGGTAGTAAGTAGTGGGAGAGAGAATTGGTTCTTGATTTTCATTTTCCAGTAGGTCTTCTTTTCCATAGTTGTTATGTGATATTTTTTAAAAACAGCCTCAAAAGAAATCCCATATGTGGTGTTAAACTGTGATAAAAAGGTAATGTCCTAAATTAAAAATCCAGCCATGGAGTTATATTTTCTTTGGCCTTCCACAGTTCTATATGGAAAACTGAAACTAGGACACCATTAAATTTCAAGAGAGGCATTTTTCAGATTTTCAGTTTCATAGATCTTGACAGCTGGGATGTGCTTTTCACTCCTTGTTACAAAAATATTTGGAACTAATTCTGAATTAATGTTGTCTGATTCTTTCCCTCAGTATGGAAGTGTTTGCTTATTGTCATTAGTTCTCAGCCAAAGTGATATATATGTGTCACAGTTTTGGTGAGAAAATCAAAAGTCCTTAAACCTGTTTTATAACTAAACTTTAAGAAAAAATTGAGGAGAGTAGGTGTACTGTTCAGTTCTCTATTTAAAAGGATGGATGGATCATCTAGTAAAAATTTGTACTGCTTCTTCATTTCTTTTTTATTCATCTGCATATCCTACTCTGAAGTCAACCTGCTTTCTTTTTTTCAGGCATATGTTTTGTCCATCCAGTACGAATGAGAAGTAAATGTCAAGCTATGCAAAGCATGGCCTTGTCTTTAGTGTATTCAGATAGCTTTTAAAAATATATGACACTTCCAACAGTCTTAACTTATTGCCTTGAACCTCTTACTGTATCTTTTTTATTCTTACAACATGTAAACTGAGCATGCTAGGAGGAGAAGCAAGGATAAGTACGTTCAGGATGTGCCTTTATCATTATTCTTATCTTGTGGATGATGTGTAGAGCTAAGAAGCTCCATTATACTGGAGATTCTCTGCAAAGTTTAGAACCCTAATTCCAAGCTCCCCAGTTATTTTACTGCCATACACCATCTCTTACTACACATGGGGCAATTAAAGAGGTTTCTTGAAGGTGATATTCCCTCTTTGTATGAAGAAATTACATAGGCCATAGAGTTGGAAGAGACTATTTAGGTCTCAAGTCCAAGCCCTTGCTCAGTGCACAAATCTAGTCTCAGTTTGAACTCATTCAACAAAAAGGAAACTTCACCACCTAAATCATTGGTTCTCCTCCCAAGTTACTCTTACTATTACAGAGCACTTGGAATTTATCTTCCTATAACTTAAATACATGTTATTGTATCCTGAACTCTAGAATGGTGGGAAACACATCTTGCTCTTCTCAAGAATGTATTAACTTATTAAGTTCCCCTTTTAGCTTAAAGTTCATTTCCTTCCTTCATGGAATTTAATTTCTAGTTCTGTGATTACTCTCTTCTTTTAATAAAAGTTTATTGGAATTTTGAATAAAGAATAAATACTAATAAGAACTAATTTTTGAAATGACAAAAAAGAAGAAAAGAAAAAATAGAGCAAAGACAAAGGGGCATAAATTAAAGAAAATAAAAAAATATAAAGAAATTAATTTTGAATTTCTTTTATAGCAGTTATAAGTATAAATATAAACTAATCTCTTACTCTATGGTTACAGCTTTGTTTACATTTTATCTATTATTTTATTCTAATCCTTAAAATCATATATCATAATTTGTTACACAAAAAGCCAGTAAGAGATTTCCATCTATCATTAAGTTTAGACCATGCCCTATCTCTGATTTAAAGCCATCAATCTGGTCATCTCAGCAAGTTCCTCTTCTTCAACATCCATTCTTCCCTTGTGTGTAACATCTAATCTTTTCACCTTTGTACATATAACAGCCTCACTGCAGTTGTCATGCATGAAAACAAAGTTTCTTAATTTTTCCATGTGCTTATCCATGAATCCCCCCCTCAAAAAGTCTCTTGCTTCAATTGTATATGATTCTAAAATTTTCTGTGTTACATGTTATAGAGTCCAAATTTTTCTGGCTTTTTTAAACGTTCACCAAGCAATATGTCTCTTCTTCTTAATTACATTTCCAGCATAGGTTTCAAGAACATTTATAATTTCTCGGTATGTAGTTAGC
>JANHZU010001734.1:103077-115512 GCA_032468055.1 Acrochordus granulatus
GCTTTTGCACTCTCCTCTTTCACCCTCATCAAGAGGCTCTTTAGTTCCTCTTCACTTTCTCCCATTAGAGTGGTATCATATGCATATCTGATATTGTTGATATTTCTTCCAGAAATCTTAATTCCAGCTTGTGATTCACCCAGCCCAGCATTTCACATGATGTTTATTTAAGTTGAAAAAAAATATAATTAGTGCTCTCTAAAAATGGAATTTTTGATCCTTTCATCACCATGAAAATATCCACAAACCTGGGTATATTAAAATCATGTTGTTTTTTCACCTGAGTAACAAAAATGCTGGGTTGACCTTGTTTTAAAGTCAGAACCTGGCTTGATCTTACTTAACAAGACAACTTGAAAGCCCAGTTGAGGGGATGGAGTGACAATGTTTGGGGTCAAGTTCTTCCATATGCCAGTATATAGTGGTCCATCCAAACAGGTTAAGATTATAATGAAACAGCAGATGTCCACAGGAAATGATAAGTTTTATTTCTTTAGCCCACTGAAAGAACCTTGAAAAGGCTGAAGCTGTAGGATTATATAGCCTAAAAACAGCTTCAGTTTAGTTAGGGGATTCAGAAAACATATGGGTTTAAAACACATTTATATTATGATATACCTATTTGGATAATGTGTGAAAATTCTGCATAAATGCATCTGGGGGATTCTCATGTCAACCATAAGCTTCATCTATACTCATTTCAACAAGTTCTTCTTTATCATAAGTACACACAAGCACACACACCATCAACTTGTTTTTTGTTAGCCACAGAGAGTCTCCGGATTTTGGCGGCATATAAATTAAATAAATAAATAAACAAAACTTGTGGATAGCACATCACAAAACATCTTCTGTTTTGACTGAAAAGCATAAGAAAACAAATCCAAGTATTCCTGTATATTAAGGATATAACTTAATCTTCTTTCTATAAATATTACTAATCAGATATTTGAAGCATTCAGATTTTGGATTAACAGCTTTCAATCCAGATTGCTAGGAGGGATATCTGATGCTTTCCAGAAATGCCAGGGACTGCACACCTTGAATTTAAATCATACTTAGACTATCACTGGGCTTCAACCTTCCTCAAAATGTGGAAGCTTTGTTTTCTGCTCATATATTTCCTATGCATATAATCAAAGCTCTCAGATATGGAATTTGGCTCTGACACAGCATGAAGTTTAAAATGAACTTCATCGAATCTAAAAGAATAAGTTTAAAAATTGTACCTCCTCTCTGAAAATCCTAGTGTTTCTTATCAACTTATTTCTTCCCAAGGCATAAAACGCATTAATTATTCAATTTCATGGTTGGTCAGCAATTACAGATTACGCGTCCTATTATGTGAATGAGGACAGTCATTTCTATTCTAGGGTAAAATGCATTAATACATTTACATGAAAGATAATTTTAGTTTTTATAAGTGTATAGCCTTATTTTTTTGTGATTCTAAATATATTATGGCATATCTTGATTATACTTTTTTACACAAGTTTAACTGCTATTTGGTTTTTTTATTAATTATGTTGTGCTTGGATTGTGCCCCAGTGAGGGCATCTTATCAATATTTTTGTTTGTTTCATTGATTGATTCACATAGCTTTAAAATTGTTGTGAGAGTTGAAACTGGTGGAGAGTTATTGTATTTTCTACTAAGTTCTGTAAGTAGAATATACATGGAAAGGACAAACTCACACAAGGAGAGAAGGGGTGGTGGAAGAAGTACCAAATATAGGCATTTTATTGATAGTAGCCATTTATTTGTGCCTATGTTCTTTATTACCATTAATGTTTTTGAATCCCTGTTCTATTAATAGTATGATTCAATTATACAAAGGTTTTGGCATTTGTATAACCTGGCACACAATCAGGACTTTCCTTGTCTGTGACCTGCTTTCAGCTGACTTGCAATTCTACCGCCAGCACCCTAATAAAGATCAAATTGAGGGTTCTAGTTCTAAATGGAGCTTTCACTGTTAGACTATTTTATGGAATCAAAGGTTACATCCTGACCTCTGAAAAAAAAATCTGGATATTCTTCATGTACTGAAGCATATGCAAAGGTGATTTTGCCTCAAGCCTGCTTTCTTGGCAAGTCAGAGGAGCAAAGACAAGTGTGTGGCCTCTAAGTTTCCTTTCTATGGTGTGTTGTAAGGCTCTAGCCCAAACCAGTTCAATCATGCAAGCTCTGAAGCAGAATTATGGCACAGACATTTTTCAGGGAATTAAACTTTGCACTTCGGAATGGATAGAGTGAAAGGATGAGGTATGAGTGTAGAGAGAAATGTCATTCAAGAGAAGAAATAATAAAATCCTCAAGTTGGGAGTGAAAGAATAATGGCCTCTTTTCCCATGAAAATAGCATAATGAGAAGAGAAAATTGCCTCCAAAAATTTGACCTCATGCTCTGACTTACAGTTTGCATTTCTCATTATTGTCCTAAGCTATGCTTTCCATTCCTCTTGTCTTTTCTTCTTGACAGTGGAATATTACTAGCTATTATGATTTGAGATTCCTGAGACCAAGATCCGATTTGCTGCTCATTCATGGATCAAAATACTGTCAGCATGCAGTCTCTCAGCAGTTCCTTGTAGTGTTTTGCATTGGGAATCTCTATGTAATCAGAGAATTGTGGTTGTTTTTTTCTATTACAGAAGACATACTGTCAGCTACACGCAAAATTGCTTTAGTAAATAAAAAGAGTAATGAAAATATCAACAGAATTCTATAAACAAATAACTTTATCTGCTTAACCATATATCTAGATAGGGGCAAAAATAATAATTCAATCAAAATTTATGAAATTGATTCCATACATGAAGAAATACAAGTTTCTTTATCTTTGACTTAACCAAGGACTGTCCCGTTGCCTGACTGTGGTGCCACAAAGAGACAAGGACAAATTTAAAAACAGCTCTGTGAAATTTTGATCCAGAAAACTAAGAATCCTCACTGGCTGAGATTACACAGCTCCAATGTTTCTGTCACCAAGTGGACTAGTACAAAATATATAATTGTTCATAATGAGGCAGAGCACAAAATCTACTACTCCAGCATGTAGCTGGGATAAGCAATTCAGTCAATATGGAGAAAAGTGAGCCCATGCCTATATGAGACAAAACCCTTTCTAAAGCCCTAAAATTGGGGTCCATATATCCCATCAATATAATTAGGATGTGCTACATTTAATGATACTGGCACGAATGTATGTGAAATAACTTCTCTGGATATTATTTCTCTATTTTTGAACATACTTATGTGGAACTGAGTCACACCAAATTCAATGTAATTTTCTTCTGACAAGACAGACATATGATTTAAGATTGTATGATTAACCTGTATTTCCTATACCTCCACTTCCACTAGCAGAAAAATATGTATTTTATACGTTTTAGATCAGCTTTCACTTAAATGCCTCTGCATCTTTTTCATGGTGATAAAAAGTACTATTTGAAAATACTACTAAAACAAATTTAAGAATAGGATTATATGGAGTCATCCAAGCTGACTCTTCTCTCTCTTTCATGCATACACAAACACACACATTTGCACGCACATATACATACAGATACATCTCTCTCTCTTTGTCTCAATCATAATTCAAGTCCAGTTACATCATTTTTAAAAGATGCATACATATACAGTACCTAATCCTGCATTTCTTCAACACAGTGAGCCAGTGTATTTGCCCCACTATTAATGGGTATATTTTTTTCAGTAGATCTTAAATGATATTCTTTATGTTAGAATGGTGTTATTCTTTGTAAAATAGTGGCCTCCAGTAAATAACAAAGGATGCAGAGTTTATTTGAAAAATGGCAGCTATTTAAAACAAATCCTTTTTGTAGAAAAACAAAAGAGAGGCCATTCTTATTCTCTTCCCTGAAAAAGACATTTGCATTATTTCAGAAAAGTAGCTGAAATAAAACAGCTGATTGTTTATTTCTAATGAAAGTTTGTCACTTTGTGACACTGAAAATAAAACCAGTATGCATCTACCTCTTCTTGCATTGAGGAATATTTTGATGTCATTCATGTCACACTCATTAATGCTGGCAATAATTGCAATAAAATATAAAAGTGGCCTATGTTGGGTCATTGGTACACTTGAAGCTTTTTTTTTTCTAGAGATATTTCATTACTGGATAGGGTAAAATAAGTCAGAATGCTAAACTTCTAGGAATTCACTAGCATTTTTGGATTGGGCTTGATCTATGGGATAATTTTTTCACAATGAAAATTGTGGTTGAATTTATTCATGTGCTGAAAGAGCATTAAGTTCATTTTAACTTCTGACTGTCAGTTGACATTCCTGGATGCATTCTGACCTATATGGTGATGGTTACAATCTTTATGTATGTATATTATAGATGACTTCTGAGTTTTTTTGTTTTGCTTTGTTTTTTGTTTTGGTTACTGGGTCTTTGGCTTTGCTTAAGATGTTTTGAAGAGATTTTGTTGATGTGTGTGCTGCAATGATGCCAAGAGATTTTTGATGTATGGGAAGATACCTTTTTGATGAATGGGAGAGTTATTTGAATAATATTGGGAAAATAATAGGAAGAAAAAAATCTTAAATCCTTTTGAGGGCAGTTGAGCTGAATTACTTGGTTTGTGTATCTGTTCCTCCAGATAGCTGTGTATCTGTTCCTCCAGATAGCTGGATTAACTCTATATCACATATATCAGATAGTGTAGGAGCACAAGCACTTCCTTCCTTATTTTCGTATTAACTTACTTGAAGCCCTTATAGAAGATAACTTTGTTTTCACTTGCTGTTTTACTCATAGCATCTTGTTAATTGAGACTGATTAAAATCACTCCTCAAATGTTTCTTTATCTATACACAGTGGAACCTCACAAGACAAGACTAATCCATTCCAGAAGAATGCTCTTAATGTGAAATGCTCTTATATATATATAAGATATATCATAAACACTTATATCAGGCAATATTCTAAGCCTGTTCATGCATTTGTAATCCAGAGCATTCCACATGTGATCAAGTATGATATGTATATGGTAAGAACATTTTTACCATGTACCCAGTGGAGGGAATGATACAAGTGGAAAAACAAACGGACTTTACAATGGGAGGACACTAAATTTAAAAATTTACCTAATCCTCCACATTTTGTTTTCAAAAATGTTGAATAAAAAATCTTTGCCTTGAAAACTAAACCACCTCCAAAGCATGTCAGGCTATAATATAATCTAAGTTATTATTAGAAAAGTCCTTTCAAGGAGAAACAGTCCCATAATATTAAAAATAAGTAAAAGCTTTATATTGGTTTGTGTCTGTATGTCAATTATTTAGAAACAAGTTTTTTTATCATTGTGAATTTTTTTCTCTTTGTTATTGTATTGCAAATAGAAGTGAATAAAAACAAAGTAGAAATTCAAGGTAGACTGGAAAATTATATATGCACTGAATAATCAATACTGTTACTATAAATATATATCATAAATACTTACATCAGGCAATATTCTAAGCTTGTTCATGCATTTGTAATCCAGAGCATTCAACATGTGATCAAGGAGGATATGTAACCCACACTCATGCTGGCATTTACCCCTCTTTTTGGCTTTGTAGTCCTGCTAACTACATAGACAAATCCATGGAGATTTGTAGGCCAAATTTTCCAAAGTGGTTTGCTACTACATTCTTCCTGAAGCAGAAATGCTTCCCAGTTGACTTTTGTCATAAAGTCAGGATTAGAACTCAGATTACTTTGTTCCTAGTCCAGAGCCATAACTAATAGATGATACTTTAAAGATTCATAAATGGTTCCTTCCAACTTTGTAAAGTGATGATGCTATGGATTCCTCTTTTGTGAATAAGACTCACCCTCTGCAGCCAATTTAGCCTATGGTTACTGCAAAATTGTCCCAATAGCTTTCATTCAGATATAACCCAGGGATCACAGTTTTAGGTGAATTGTAGTGCCCTATTTGCAATAAAAGCCTTTGAAAAATAATGATAAACATCTGTTCTGCTTTTCCACCTAACATACTCTTTGAATATTCATTATAACAAGGATGCATGCCTTAAAATGTTTCCAGGTTTTCCCCCATTTTTTATACTGTGCTAAATATTGAGACAATCAAGTAAAATTAATTTATAGTCCATCTGGAACTTCTATCTGCTGAACTCTTTGCAAGAAAAATTAACAAAATCATTTTCAACAATCTATTTCAACTATCTCCTTTATTGACATAAGCTCTTATTGTTTATTGATGCTTATTGTGGTGGGAAACTTCTTTTTTCCCTTCTAAAGATCCTATTTATGCTGCTTTCTAATTTTCCATTTCAATAATTTTATGACTTGCCCTTCAGTTTTGTACCATTTTCTTTCCTGGAGGAGGCTTTTTATTCAGTTGACAGGCACAGTATATGAACACAAAATACACTGTCAAACTCCAAATTATACCAGGTCAGAACCATGAATGGTCAGTGCATGTGGGCCATCCAGTGGAGAAATGGAATATTTCCATCTCATTCATATTGTCCTATCTATAAAATTTACTACATGGAAATAATAATGAAGAAGCAGTAAAAATTGTAAAAACTAAGATATATAGTCTGGGAGAAGGGCCAGCTGGAGATTTCACTTTCTTTGAAGTAGACTGAACTGCATAAAGAGCCAGTTTGGTGTAGTGGCTAAGGCACCAGGCTTAGAAATCAGGAAATTGTGAATTCAAAACCAGCCTAAGCCACAAAGCCAGCTAGGTAATACTGAGCCATTCACATTCTTTCAGCCCTGGGAAGGAGGCAATGGCAAATCACTTCTACAAATCTTGTAGGAAAACTTCAAGGAGTAGCCCAGATTGTTTGCCAGAAATCAACAGTGACTCTAGTCAACACTGATTTGGTGGAACAACAACAACTGCATGACATGTCAAGTCCACGTGACAGAAAATTATGTAGTAACGAGGTAAAACAAATAGAAAAGAGCTTGCAATTGAGATCAACATGGGACTAGCATCCTCATTTCTAAACGCATTTGAAAATACAAATATATAATTGCCATTTAGAAGTAGATATAAACCTGACATTTTCCACTCAATATTGCTTTCATGGGTTTTTTTTAACAACAATTATCTTGTATTTTGTGAGTCTGTAATTAAAGCAATATATAAGAGAATGTTTTTCATTTTCCATAGTCATGTTATCTGTGATTTTACAGCCATGCATGGAAAAAGTGAGAACTCTGAGGTGTTAACATATTCAGTGGAATCGTTATTTGAAACTGAACACATACTGTTTATGCATAAAAAACTAAAGAAAAATGAAGTTGGCTTTAAGGGTATTTGTGGCTCATGGATCAATGGTTGCATGTCTTAAAAATGTTAAATTTGCTTCTGTCGATTTAAAATTAAAACTGATTATCAGAATATCTTATTTTAACCTTACTGGACACCTCAAAGAATGTATTTGGAAGGAAAGAGATTTGATTTTCTCTGCTGGCAGTCTGTGAAGACTCTCAGATGAAGATTCTCTACTCTGCTGGCAGTGTAAAATATTTGAGGAGTCATTGAATAATATGATTTGATCCTATGAATCATTGATATCTTTTTGTAATAACATTTTAAATCTACATTTTGCATTACATTTTGAAACTTTTGATTATAGGTGTTATATTGCAGCTTTTTAGTGTTAAAGATGTCAAATCACATCCTGAAACTTGGGAATTTGATCACTGTTTAGGAATTATGATTGTACTAGGCATGGTGTATTGCTCAAATAATTATTTTGAAAAATTGGAAAAATAGTGATATCGCTACTATTATGGCCTGGATTAAAGAAATAAATGATTTATTTATTTATTTTTAGAAAGGTGATTTTATCCTCTAATAAAATAAATGTACAACCTAGATGAATCATGGCTATAGGTTTTATGCTAGTTTGTAATATTAGAGAATCATTAAAGTAGATTTAGAAATTTGTTTGACATTTGATTAACATGACATATTGTTTCCTTTTTTTCAGTTTAGTTTTGCATACTTTTTTTTCTAGGAATTTTATATTTTTTTTGTTTCCCTGTAAAAAAAATTAAATTATTTAACAAATTAAAACTCATTAAATTAAATTATGTTAAATTGTGATAAAGGGGTTTACTTCTTCAAGGTTTTGGAGTGGTTTGGTGAGTGGTTGCACATCCATAAAATATAATATGGAGGTTAATATGTACAATGATATGATTGAAAATCAGGAAAATTAAATTCTCCATTGTCACATAAAATTCATCATTTTGAAGAGAAAATCTTGGAAATTGACAGTTCCATAACAATTAATTCATTATCTTATCAATTTATTGAAAACATCAAAATGACATTAATATGGGCATTTGTCTTAGAATATGTTATAATTTTGAGTGTTCTTCCCCATAAATTCATGGGAATTTCCAGCCAACAATTATTATCACAGTTAATCTGCATTATACAATTTGAAATATTTGAAAATAAGGATATTTTCCTGAGAATATCCCCAAATAGTTAAATAGGCAATCATAAGGATGATTCATTCTGTTGAAAACTATCTATCTGCTCTAAAGGTATCTCTGCATTTGAACTATAAAGATGTGTATAACATTTCAAAATCTGAGGAATAATTGCTCTTAATCTTTGTGTTTTCCCTCACAGAATCTTTTGATTATAGATATTATATTACAGGTATAATGATTATAGGAATAATTAGTATTTTATTACATTGTTCCAACTGTTTCAGTCACAAATCAATAGTTTGTCTGGATTTCCCCCTGCTCCCAATGTCTACTTAATTAAACAAAATTAAAAATTAAAATTTGGACAGCTATTCCATGTTCAAAGCATATGAGTGATCAAGTTTCAGCTTAGCAGTTTTAAAGATGCTATAACATTACAAATTGTAATTTCTAAGTTACCATTTCAAAGCTTACAGTTTCAGTTACCCCAATTCTGCCAGTCTTGCATTTCTGCTACATTTTTTTTTTTGTTCATTGAGGTTGCAGTATTAGCATCATCTGAGAGAGCACTCAGACAACTGATACTCAAGAGCCATGAACCTTCATTTTTTAAAAACTTGCTCCTTTATCCAAGCAAATACTGTTCCTATTGATCTTGGAACATATGGACAAATCTGACAAGTTTGGTTCAGAGATTGATTGTAGGAAACTTTATGCAATAACTTTGCTTAAATCCTCCAGCTGATTCACTGGAATCCATATTTAGCAAAGTATATATGTCTGAGTAGAACCAACCCCATTAAGAATTTCTAGAAACAGATGTTTGAAATTATGAGTTGATTAAGGGAATTTGGTCTAGTGATTAAGGTAACAGGCTAGCAACCAGGGGGCTTCAGGTTCTAGTCCTACCTTTGCCATGAAAGCCATCTGGTTGACTTTGGGCCAGACACCCTCTCAGTCCAACTCACTTCACAGGGTTACTGTTGTGGGGAAAATATAGGAAGAAAGTGCATTAAATATCTTTGCCACCTTGAGTTGTTTATAAAATAATAAAGGCAGGATATAAATCAATAAAACTTGCTCCAGTACACAACCTGGATCTGTAAGCATTCTGTCCTCTTGGTGGGGAAAATTACATTGAAGATAATATCAGAAGATTAGTTTTATAATGAAGAGTAAGCAGAGCAGACAAACATAAGAAGAAAGATTGAAGTGCTTGCTTGCAGACTCTACTCCAAACAATCTAAGTGGTGGACAGCTTAAAAGCTGCAAAGAATTGATGTTCCTGAAGATGGATCTCCCGTATTTATTTCCACACTTAAATCTGTTTATATTTCATATGTATTGCTCTTAACACAAGGGGTGCATTCCTCTCTAATTTAATGCATATTTATAGTCTATTTTCAGTTACATGTTTTTCTGCTCACATCCTAATTTACTTAATTTTTGTATGTTGTGATTAAAAAAGAAATCAAGAACATCTCCAAATTTAGACAAGTGTAAATGTCAAACTATAATTATGTTGTGGGTTGCATATTGATTTGGAGAAGTGTGAATTAAGAAAATGTGTATTATAATTTGGAAAACATGAATACATTTGCATTAAAATAGGAATCAGATTAACTTTTATTCAATCCAGATTTTTGCAAGTGTTGGAATTCCTGTCATTAAACTACATGATCCTGAGCAGATATTTTATGTGAATGGGTATCTTTGATTTTGATCTGCAAAATACAATTTCCAATAATGCTGACTGATGATGACATCTGTGTAGTATAGGTGTGTGTATGAGAAGAGGTCCTATTTAATAATATTTTATGGTACAGAGACTATTCTATGGGGAAGGTCATGTTTTAAATTTATACTAAGCATAGTTTGTTGAGTAAAATCTACCGTTCTATTTCACATAATGACATTCTGCTTTCTTAATAACTCTATCATGATTTTCCCCTTGAAAACAAGTTAAGAAAAGCATACAGAACATGGTTTGAGATTCTTGCAGTCTGTTTACTTGAAATGACAATAGGAGGCATCTGTATTTTCTTCTGCATTACAAAGCAACATGTTCCATTTAGGGTTTGTGGTATATATGTGTGCCTAGGAAACATAACAAGCTGATGTGCTTTGCTTCGGTTCACACGACCAGAATGGAAAAGGCTTTAAACAGAAGATGTTCTTCCATGTTGTTTTGCTTTTCCACAGCCTCTGGATTTTTAACCAAATCCTTCTTTCGTTTGCTTCTTCCAGCTTACCAAATTTACTCTTTTTTATTCAGCAAGTTATCCTGCTGATAGACTGACACCAGAGCTTCCTTATATAATTTCTTTCCTATATTTCAGTTTGGAAAGAATAAAAAACACTGACATTTCTGCTCATCTGGGTGGATAAGAAGTGCTATTGTCAGTTACTGACTGTTGACATGATGTATGGCTGACAAGGCCTCTGTCATGCAGTGAATGAAGGAATGCACTCTTTAAGTGCAAAATATATCAGTTTCTTTTGGCTCTCATGTTTCATATCACTCGTCTGTTTTCCTCTCCTCAGAGCAAGATTTTAACACACTTTTCCTATGCCCCCAAAGAGAAAAAAAGATTGCCTATGCAGAGGTACCAGATAGGTGATAAATTGATAGGTAGTAATGCTAATTGGAAGGATGTAGGCATTCTGGTAATTAAACATGAGTCACCACTGTACTGCTGCTGCCAAATGAATGACAGGTAGTCCTTGCTTAATGACCATTCATTTAGCATCTGGTGCTGAAAATGACTGTTCCTAGGACTTACAACTGTCACAGCAACCCTGTGGTCACATGTTTGTGATTCAGGCACTTGGTAACTGTGGCACATTTTCAATTGTTGCAGCATCCTGTGGCCACATGATCACCATTTATGATCTTCCCAGCCAGCTTTCTACAAGCAAAATCAATGAGGAAGATAGAAGGAGGTCACAATTCACAGTCACACGACATCTCACTTAACAACTATGGGTGATTAGCTGAATGACCACTGTTGAAGAATGCTTTTTTTCACTTCATATTATGGTTGCAAGTTGAGGATCACCTGTAATACAACCTTGGCTACATCAAAAGAGGTACAATCTGAGGTGATAAGAAGTGATGCTTCTGTCCTTTGCTGCACTGGTCAAATCAGACTGTATCTGGAACACTGTGCCCAGTTCCAATTGCCAGAATTCCAGAAAGATTCTGAGAAACTGGAAAGAGTGCAGAGAAGAGTGCTGAAGGTGATAAAGGCCTTGGTGGATAAATCCTATGAAGAACAATTTAAGGAACTGGGTGTGTTTAGCCTAAAGAAGAGAAAGCCAAGAGAAGGCATGAGAACCATCTTCAAATACTTGAACAGCTGTCAGAAGTAAGAGGAGGGGAGTTATTCCCCATAGCTCCTGAGGATAGGATAGGGCAAGACCAATAAGTAGAAGGTCTACAAACAGATCTAAACTCAAAAAACAAAAAGAGCAATTTTGCTTACCACAAGAGATGTTAATCAGTGGGCAAAGTTGGACAATCATTTATCTGGGATACTTTGATGATTGATATGCTTGTATAATTTTTAAACATTTTTATTGGATTGCTGCTTTTACTTGTTGCAAACTGTCCAGAGTCATTTAAAAGAGATAAAATAAAATTCAAAAATAAATATGTAGTAGGAGGCAATTGGACGAGTAGATCTCCAAGGTCCTTCCAAACTGTATGATTCTGGTTCCCATTTAAAATTATATAAAGCATGTCCTTAAATTAATACATTTGCCTGTAGCAGAGTTATAATCATTCCCATGTGCTAAACTTTGAATTATCAAAGAAGGTGATATTCCCACCCATAAAATAAGAAATGAACTGTATAACATCCCTCTCCCCATGATTAAAACTAGCAGAAAAATAAATAAATATCTGTTGTTGTTGTTCAGTTGTTCAGGGTTGATTTCCTGTAGGCTTGACTAGTTTTATCTCCTTGCCGTCCAAGGGACCCTCAAGAGTC
>JANHZU010001734.1:148789-162241 GCA_032468055.1 Acrochordus granulatus
TGGAGAAAAAACAGATTTACTCCAATTGATTGATAATGAAGAAATTAAATCCTTTTCAGGTAATGAAGCATAAAAGTCAATCAACCCTTTCTTCCTGGAAGTCTCTACAAAAATGAAAGTTTTTTTCAATTCTTTGGGAACTTAATGCTTCCTAGCTAATGAGAGGCAGGAGGAACTAATTATCTAGAAAATATATATATTTGTGTCTTTGGGATCACTCCATCTCTCTTACAAGCTGCAATATCAACAAAGCCCCTGGGAAAGGAAACAAATAGCTTCCACACAAGAGAATTGCAAGCAATTCTGATATTCTTCAGTTTTCCAGATGCTATTTGCACATTCCATCTAGTGATGGTCGTAAAATCTTTCTCTAGAATCTCAACCTCTTTTTCAGAATATAATTGCCTGTATGTTTGGAAGTCAGCAGGAAAAAGTAGTTGAGAAAGCCTTTTGCATTAAAGGTGAAACTTCAACTTGAGAAAAATCCAGTCCAGATGCCAGTTTTTTGTTTATTTTTAAACTTTGTTGCGATGCAATTACCCTGGACGAGTGAGAGTCTTCACAGACATGGGAAGAGAAGTGTTAACATATATAGATATCGGAAGCTGTAGCACTCTTCTTGTGCAATATATACAATTAACATTGAAGCACCAATGACCCTCCTCTAAGGGAAGATATTGTTTTAAAAAGAAGCCCATTAAAGCCTCTAATTACAAAATTGTATTTAAGTCTATAGAAACTGTCACCTCATTTTTTTTTCACCTATTTTTCATTTTATACCTATGAAAACAAAGTCTCCCTGAGGTCAGCCAAGTTCAGCCATGTGCTACTATTTGTTATGGCTATTTGCTTGTAAATGTGGGGGGAAAAGAAAAAAAAAAGATTACCCTAAGAAAACTGAGCAAACTCAGATTCAGTATATTGACTTTTTACTCTTTTCTTTATCCATGTTTTATATGTGGAATAAGAGAAGAATGCATCTGGGCTTATATGGCAAAGGGAAAAAAATAAGGTTTAAATATAAAATATTCCAAGATGCAAAGAAACAAATAAGATTGAGATTGCCTGATTTGAAATTATATTTTGCATCCTGTTGTTTGATTTGGATGGGAAAAAAATGGATTTTGCTAAGAAATAACACAATTTTAGAAGTAAAAGTATGATATGACATTTTGATGGCATAGTTTTCTATAGTATGAGAATAGTACAAGTACATGGAGTTAAGTCATATACATGAAATTTAGATTCTAAAAATTATTATATTAAAAGTGTCATATAGAGAATATAGAACAGATATAAATCCAGAGGATGCCTGAAAATGCCTTCATCGATCTCAGCACAAGAAGCAATTTATAGAAATGAAACAGCAGATAAAGGGAGATGACAAACTTATCGAGAGTTGTTAGAGCAAAGGTATGGAGAATGTAAGATAAAATCAAGAGAGTGATTGGGAGTTAGAAGGATTTATCTTTCAGTTGTTTAGTTAGTTAGTTCAGTTGCAGTTAAGAGAAATATTTAAGGTAGATAACAGGAAATTTAAAACTGAACAGCAGAAGACAGAATTTGAAGCTGAATTATCTACAAATCATGAGCATGTAATTGATAAAATGTACAAACTTTTATTGAAATTTGAAACTGAAAAAGCACAAGTAAAGGAGCATATGATAAAATAGCTAAAAACTTTGGATATAATATATTAATGGAATAGTGGGAAAATATTGAAAGGACTAAAGTTTACATTATATTACAATTAAAAATTATAGTTTGTATAAAATGGTGTACTGTTGATATATGACTCCAGAAAAAAAGATCTAGAATGTACGAAGGTAGTTTAAATTTATGCTGAAAATGTGGAAAACAAGTAGGATAACCTTATCATGCTGAATGGACTTGTAAAAAAAACAGAGGTTGTTTTAATCTTTAAAGAATTTTAAAGATTAATATTAAACCTAAAACCAGATTTTTCTTGCTGGGACAAATGGACAGATAGTTAGAAGATTTGACCAAGACCACACTGTATGGACTGTTTGTTGGGGAGTGAGCGGGATAGGGAAAATTAAACATTGGATAAAGTTGTCTAACAATGTTGAGTCCCAAGGATGGGCTCTTGAGAAGGGGGTACTTCTGATTGTTGTGAAGGTAGTTGGTGCTTAACTACAGAGGGCCCTGGATGTAGCAGGTGGGCCTCTTCAGTCTGTTCAGACTGGGGAACAGCATTGATCAGGCTTGTACCTTCGATTGTGCCTTTGGAGTGTATAAGATGGCACGATGCAACCATTTTGACCTTCCTAGGCTGTTCAACAGCTTTCAGTACCATTAATCATGGTATTCTTTGCAGTGATTCTCCTTCCTCCTAGGCTAGTTCCAATCAGTGTTGGTGGGAGAGGAGAGGTCAAGCTAGGCCCTTAGAATGTGAGGTGACTCAGGACTCACGTCTTTCACTTCTCGTCTTCAACACCTACATAAATCTGTTGGGGGAGATTATCTAATGACATGTAAGGTATCATTATTTCTGGTAATGTATAGTTGTAATTTGAGAGGGACTCAATTTCCATCTTTGGAAAGAGGGAATAGGGAAATTTATTTAAAGGGATAGAAATGATTCAGATACTTATATATATAATGTGTAATACATTGTTATTTCTGATAACCCTTACTGGACTTTTGCTGTTTAATAGGGGGAGATGAATTTGTAGAAACTGAGGTGAGATATGGAATGAAGAGATTTTTTTTAAAGCGATAGTGATAGGTTCTTAACGTTGATTAAATCTGGTGGGATGAAGGGGAAGGTTTCTTTTTTTTTCTGCATATTTTTTTTTGAAAAATAATAATAATGTATTTCTTTATTCTGTACTTGTATAAATTTTCCTTGTATAATATAAATTATTGGAGAAAAAAGCCAAGAGAAGTGGAACAATACCCAGAGAATAAGAGTTGCTCACTTACTATAATGAGCTGTAAGAGTATCCTTGAGGAACTGAAGGAAGAACTATAATCAAGACAGCGATCAAACAAAAGAAATTTGAATCAGACGCAGAAATGTAATTTGAGAAGTGTCTCAGGCTTTACCGCCCCTAGTCCTCTGTAGTTAAAGGGAGGGATGGTGTTGGTGCATTGAGACTTGCAAGATTCTATTAATATAACTTGATAATAAAAGTAGTATTTACATTCGTAAACTTGGTTTCTTAGCCTGGACCACCTCTAAGGGCTGATACTTGCCTTGTAGTGTCGAGTTTTGTTACTAGTGTCTATTTCCACTGATATGTTTGAAATCATTCAGAAAGCAAGAAGGAGTTGATATTTGGCAGTGAGTTGTCCTATAAATCTGTGTATCGGAACTCCTGGCTTCAATCTCCAGCTGATTAAGAAATTGCTAGGTATCTTTGGCCAGAACTTTAAGGTATCTGTCAGCACTAGGTCTGAATGTTGGATAAGTCTCATGGGATCATTCACATTATTGCAGATAGAATAACTCCATCTACTCCAGAAGATTTTTTTTAGAATGGGATGTATTCATCTCTAATTTCCACAGAGCTTTTCAAGATCAGTTAAGGTAGGCTAAGCTATGCCACTTAGGTCAGCCCTGATATGCAATACCACACTGGAAAAAGTAATTGATGGAGCTAGAAAAGATGCAGAAAATGATTAGGAGAAACTAAATCAGCTCACTGATAAAGGCAAGCAACAACAGCTTAAAGTGCATGACATATGACTACAAAAGTGACTACAATGCTTTTGAGAATGTTTTCAATTGAACGCTTTTGTCCCTTTCTCACATTTATTATATTACAGTTCAGGAATAACTATTTAAAACTAAATACCAGGGAGACTCAGGATATTCTTTGCATAGCACATTGCTAAATTAATAAATTCATGGCAAGTAAATGACTATGTTTGTTTTAAAAGAGAACAATTCAGTTTGTGAAGTTAGGATTATAACTGTTAGTACTGATGGCTTTTAGTAGCTGCAGAAACATTGGAATTTTGTGACTCCTGTGCTATTTGCAAGTGCCTAATATTCAGTAGATGACCTATGGAGCTGCATAAAACACTGACCCTCTAATTCTTTGAATTAGTCTAGGGAAGCTCTGTTTATTGTAGTCATATTTTTAAAAGTATGAAAATAATGCTAAAGGTGTGCTAATTTCAATAGCTCAGCAGTGGCAACTCTGTGATTAGAAATATAAGTAACAGGCTTAGCAGCAGGTGGCAACTTCATTGGGGAGGCTCAAAGGAGTTTTAAATCCAGATTCATAATTTTTCCACTGAATTATGCACTGCTTCTCCCAGCTTTGTGGTCTTGGCATTTTGTGCCATTCCAAAGTTTGATTCTCAATGGACAACAACCTGAATAGGCATCCAAGGTATGCAAGAATGCCTGCTGGGGATATAAGCCATATCCTTCTGCTATCATAATATAAATTATCAATTATATTGATAATTGCTGTTTGTCCTTGCTGCAACATATTTCTTAAGTTGAATCAGAGCATTGTACATTGAAACATCTTCCCTCCTGTTCTGGAGGAAGATTCCAGTGGGGCTTCCTATAGGAAGAAATGGTTTCCCCTTCAATTCCAGTCTTGCTTTGCTTTGGAGAAGGCATATCCTCCTAAATGTCCACCAGCTTCAAAACTATCCACTGCATACTTTTAAGGGGTTCTGGAAAGCTTGGTTCTACTTCTCAGCTCAGGCATTAGAGGGGATAGAATCCAATGATCCAAGTTCAACAACCAGCCTCAACAAATGGTAGCCTTTTCCCACTGTAGAATTCCCTAGCTCTTCTATAGAAAAATAATACACTAGACTTACGATGAAGACACTTTTTCTAGAACAAAACCAGAGGAATATGCCCTTCACTTAAGGCTAGAAGATTTTGATAGTGCTCCTGCAGAAGATAATTTAATCTCAGTTTTGGAATGACAACCCAGAAGGCTACACACTGGTTACTGTGATTGATGGCCCCCTATTTGTTCATGTGTGTATCACACACAGATACAAATACAGAGTGAGTGGGTAGATGATAACATGCCCCCCAATTCAGAATGCTCTGTCTCTACTGTACAAAAATATCCCTTATTATAAGTCTAATATACTGTTTCTTTGCTTCAACTTCCACTGTAAATTTTGTGATTATAGAAACCACAGGTGGTTTTTTATTCCCATTGTAATTATTCTATATTAATCTTTCTCAACCTGGTATTCTCTAGATGTTTTGGGATTACCTCTCCTAGAATTTCCTAGTCAACATTGCAATTCTGAGTGGTAAATGTTAGAAAAGGAAGTAATGAGGTTAAAAAAATCTGTTTCAGACAAAGGAACACAGTCACTATAGCTCATGTACTGCCTTATTTTCTGAATTTGGTCTGGCTACATGTTTTTGTAAAGATCCTTAAAAGTGAAGTGCTTGTTTCATCATAGGGTCTATTCTGTGCAAATCTTAATGCCTTAAGAAAAAATAAGATAGAAAACTTTGTTAAAATGGAAAAAAACTGGATTAATCTATTCTGGTTCTAGATCCAGTGCTTGCAAAATACTGGATACTGTAGAGCTATTCACACTGTCACTTTTAAAAGTCAGCTGCCCAGAATGTCTGCATGTATTGATGGAACATTCTGCCAATCAGTCAGTCAATCAATCAATCCTTTTCTAGATGTTAACAAGAATATTTAGATGGAAAGGAAGATCTGGGGAAGTTCCAAGCTGATGTTTTTATAACCATATTTGTTAGCAAGCCAAACATTTATAGTATTCCTACATTAAAGAATGCATTCTGCTACTATTTTAAAAAATTCAAAATTAAAATTATATTGGTGGTTGAGGAGTGTGACTGAAGCCCATCCCTTTATTCATACATGTTACCTCAACACATATACAGAGAGAGTAGAGCTTTGATCACACTGTCACAGCTGCCATGTTGCCTGATTTAACACCTACTGTACACTTGCACACACACACAAACATACAACATGAATGCCACTGGTTACTGCTATTCATGAACATTAATTTCATGTCATCTGTTACCTTGATGCATATGGCCAAAGTACCCATATTAGAAAGTGATGTGGCTGCTGAGCTGAGGAAGCATAGAGACTGCATGTTCTTTATGTTAAATTTGTTTTACTTTACCCTCTGTTCCAACTCATAATGTATGTTCCAGGGAGGAAGAGAGGAGACATGCTCAAATAACATTTTCATTTAAAATTATCTATCTCCTTTCTATTTTTTTAAAGAAATGCTATGTTTTATTGCTTTTGTTTTATACTTTTGGCTTTACATATTAAAAAACTCCTTTTTGAGAAGAAAATCTCAAGGAACCAAATAAACAGATTGTAGTGGGAAATGTTCATGAGTTAATCAGAGCAAAAAACACAATGTGTTGTTTTGATACAATCTTTATGCTGGAAATGCTACACAGAACATAAGCCACCAATGTTTGGCTCAGTTTTTCTACTAAAGAAAGACATAAATATATTATTTCTGCTTGAGAAATATAGAGTTATACAAGGGCCATAAATGGATGAACAGAGTAAATGCTTTTTACTAACTCTGTATAGATGTAGCAATACATGTTGGGATTCAAAATCATATTATCTTAACAATTTTCAGAAATCTCTACTATCCTGCTTCTGCATCTTTGTATACAGATATGTATACAAAAAATCTCTCATCTATCAGAATTAATTTCTTGTTGTGCCTTAATATCTTCAGTGTCATATCATATTCCTCATAGAGAAACAGAGTTAAAACTCTGTTGTGTGCATAGTTGATGTAACAGTGCATTGAGTCCTCAAAAACATAGATGATATTAGCTATTTCCTTTACTTGGTATCCACTTATGCTTTATTGATACCAGCTTGCTCCATCAAACCACTGTTTCTTTCTCAGAACCCATGATGAAGTTCTGCTTCTTGTCTGGGAGTTGAAAATCATGGAGACCAATTGGCAAAGGAATCACATTACCCATGATGTTTTAGAAAATGCTTAAATCCAAATCTACAGAACATCACCTTTCTAAATTGTCACAGTTCCAGGTAGAAAGCTTTTAAACAGCTACATTATGACTTCCATTCACATGACTGATTCAGTCTTCCAGTTATTGCAAAAGTTATCACTCCTTTTATGCAATTTAAAGATTGTTAAGTAATTGCATGGCAAAGGCAGCTACAAATGTGTTGAAAAAACCCCCAATGGGAATCAAATTCTTAAAACATCTGAAAGGGAAGAATGCTTATACTTAAAGCAGAGATGTGAAGCCTATGTTTCTGACCTGTCAGAGAAGCCATAATATTCAGTTGCTCTTCTCAAAGAGGAAAGAATACTTTATAGCTTTAGAGAAAAACAGTCTTCTTCCTAATCAATGCAGTCTCCTCCCACATTTTTACCTACATGAGCATTTGGACTGAATTGGTTGATATCAGAAACATTTTAAAGTCTTATTACTCCACAGGAGAAAGTGTTGATGGAGGGGAAGTAGCTAGGAAGATAAAGGAGGTGTTTCTTAATACCTTTTTTGCTATACCTTCCATGTGGTCTTGCTCTTTTCCCCTTTACTGTGATTGACACCATAACTGTCTTTCTGCTAAAGCATTATTTTTTTAGAAGAGCTGCACATTTATTCTGCTTTAACATTTTGCACATTTCAGCTGTCAGATGTCTAGTCACCCACTCTGAATCTATTTAAATTATACCTGAACCAAATGGCTCATGATGAGCAGCTGCAAAACATCTGATCTGCCCTTCTTAGAAGATAATAGGCTTCCTTCATGAAGCCAAATGAAAGGAAGGAAGGATTGATATTATGAATATCATAATCACAAAGTGAGATTAGTTGAATTGGCTTTTCTATTAGCAGGATGGATCCAGTTACTTTTGGCTCGCAAAGATGGTTGTGTATTAATTAACATATGTTCGGTATTAGAGGGTTACAAGGCAGTAAAATTGTTATTTCAGAGTGTGTGAAAAAGATAGAACCAGCTAAATAAATGATATAAGGGACAATAAAACAGAAATTCAGGAAAAGAGAAAGTGTTAACTTTACACATTTCAATCATGTATTTAAAAACTGCATATCCCCATCCTCTTTCTTAAAAATGAATTGACAAGATACATTACTTTTTAATTGAGACTGACAGCCTGCATAAGCAATGCTGAACAGTCAAAAATAGAGGAAATTAAAAACAGAAAATGTAACATTTGCCTTAACTCTTACATTGAGAGAGTCCAAGACATATAGAAGAATCTGCCAGCTTTTCTTTCTCTCTTATTTCTTTTTGTTAATTGCAAACTATCTCTATACCATTTATGAAGCAATTAGAGAAATGAAGTAATGTTTTTCATTTTTTTAAATAAACCTTTTATTGGTGATGAGAAAAAAAAACTAAATCCTTTCTTTCAGAGAATTATCTCCCCTCGAGATAACATTAACACTACATTTACTCTAACATCGAAAAATGACAAGGAAGCTTTATTCTATATATTTAATGAAGTGTACAGTTTTGTCTAGGAATGACAAGCTAAGTATAGACTAGAAGTGGCACAAAAAAATCTTTCAGTGTAACATAAGGAATAAATATGCAGCATGTAATTAAATAATGTTATATAGATCACATAATATGAAAGATGCAGCTGCTATTAAACTGATAAAATAATAATGACAATGATAATAAAAATAATAGTAATAATAGAATAACCTCCAGTGAGACACTACCTTGAAATAGTTGTGGGGCTTGTATGCTCTAGGGAAGATGAGAGCTATGTCAGAGGTTCAACCATACTGGACAGGTCTCATCAGAGGAGCCATAAAAATATGATGAGATGTAATTTACAGAAACCCATACTGGCTCAGTCCTCACCCGGGTCAACAAGGACCATGTTTGATGTTGGAGTTCTTGTACATCTGATGAAAAGTTGGCTACAAGACTCAGGACTGTTGGCTGAGCAACCAGGGCCAGGAGCTGCAGAACTACTGGACAAAAATATCACAGATATACAGATATTTAAAAAAAAATGATGTTGTTACAAATTAAGTACAACAAGAAGAGGATACCTGAAAATAATGTATCAGTTTTGGAAAGAACAACATCTGGACACTGAAGCTATAGAACAGAGGCTAGCAGATCAATATTGATTTATAATAAGAAATAAAGTATTCACAGAAACAGAATTGAAAGAACTAGAAAGCTCTATCCAAGGAAAAGAAATCAAAGCTTTGCTAAAAGTACTTCATACAGTAGAGGCAAATATTGAAGAGGAAACCAGCATAAATACTGAATCATTTTTATTCCCAAATCAGGAACCCTCTCCTTTTCCTCAGGAAGATCAAAGCCCCCTAACTAAAAAAGAAGTAGAAGAACTGAAACAAAGAATAACTGAACATCTAGAACAGAACAAAAACAACAGAATAAGATTGCCTGCATAGAAGCTTCTTCCAAAGAAACAACTAGCACAAGTATTAAAAGATGCCAATACTGTAATATCAAATATAAGCACCAGCTCACTGCAAGAAACAAACCAACTTACATACAGCACAACTGCATTTATAACTGAATACCTAGGACTCAAAATTAACAAAGAAATACTATCAAGGCAATTAACACCTGGAGAATTCCAGTCATTAGATATACTGTGTCTAATAGGAATAGTAAACTGGACTCAAGCAGAACTAGAGGCCTGTAAAGGAAGACAAGAAAAATAATAACAATGAATCATGCCCTTCATCCACACAGTAATGTTGACAGATTCTATCTATCAAGGAATATTGGTGGGCATGGAATGTTGCAAGTACACTCAACAGTTGAAGAAGAAAAAAGGACATTGGAAGAATACCTGAAGTGCAGTAAAGAAAATTCACTAAAGATAGTACACCAGAAAGGTTTACTGAATACTGGAGAGATGAAAGACTCAATAAAAATAGAAAAGAGACATGGAAAGGTAGTATATTAAAAACATAGAAGGCAAAGCAGATAATAACAAGACCTGGCAATGGCTAAGAGCAGGAAAATTGAAGAAAAAGACAGAAGGGCTAATTCTGGCTGCAGAAGGCCAAGCATTAAGAACAAGTGCATAGAAGGCTAGAACTGAGAGGAAAAAACAGACAATAAATGCCACCTGTGCAAAGAAGATGAAGAAACAGTGGACCCCTAATTAGCTGCTGCAAGAAGATTGCACAGACTGACTACAAACAACTGCATAATAAAGCAGCAACAATGGTGCACTGGAAGAAATACTTTTTGCCTGCAAGCAAGAACTGGTGGGATCATAAAATAGAGAAATTAATAGAAAATAAAGAAGCTAAATTGCTCTGGGACTTCAGAATTCAAACAGACAGGCACCTGCCACATAACACTCCAGACTTAACAATTGTCAACAAGAAAGACAAAAATGTCTATTCTGCAGAATAGAAGAGAAACCAGAATAGAAGAGAAAGAACCGGAGAAAATCACAAAATACAAAGACCTGCAAATAGAACAACTGTGGCAAAATAAAGCAAAGGTGGTACCAATAGTAATAGGGGCCTTGGTTGCAATTCCAAAATAACTGGAGCACTATTTGAATACCATCAGCATTGACAAATTCACCAGCAGTTACTTGCAAAAGGCAGCATTATTCGGAATAGCTTATATCCTGCAACAATATCTTTAACAACATCTAAGAACAGCATGCTTATCCCAGGTCCTTGGGAAAGATTCAAAAGGTGGACAAAAATTCCAAATCCAGTCTAAACATCTGGCTGACTGAGCAACAAACTAGTGACAGAATATTATTTGTTAATTCATACTAAATATGTGATACAATTAAATATATTAATATAATCATTTGGATGATAATTGATTTTTCATTCAATACCAATGGAAATTAAATCAATTTTAGTTTTAAGCCCAACCAGCATCTGCATGCTATTGAAATGTTCAGTGTAGCCCTTGACCCAGAAAAAGAGATATGCCACTCTGATAAAAGACAGTGAGAAAATGATTGATGTCCTAAGACCTTTTCAATGGGCCCTCATTAAATATTATCCCATTTTATTTTGTGTTAAAATTAATAATTCCATCTCTATACACCAAAACTTACTTTCTTCTGCACAAGAAGCAGACTAATTTGTCCCATTATGATGCCTTTCCTTGTTTGCTTGCAAGTGAAAGCTTAACTGCCGCATTTACATGCAGAGTTTTTTGCAAGTATATATGAATATGAAGGGACAGTTTGTATGGATGGATGGGTGTGAATAGAATATTCACATCCACCATCATGGACCCTTCTCCATCCACAATAAAGGCTGGTCCATAGGATGACAATAGTTCACTGAGTAAGAATGAAAGACATTCAGAATAAATACACACTGCAAAATAAAATGTGTAAGCAATGATTTTGCATATTTAACAAGTAAGTTATGAATACAAATATTTTAGCTTTCTCTGATAGAAAAAATAATTCTTGTTAAGATGCATTGACAATGCTTAAAGAAGGGAGAGTATTGTATGCTTTTCTACCATCTTTATACATGAACTCCTTACACCCCAAATTTATTTGCTGAAATATTTAAATTCATAAATAATAGGTATTATTGCCATCATTTTTAAAATGAAAGTAATATTGAAACTGTTTTTGATTAAACTTTTATGAAGGAAAGTGGTTATATGTATTTCTTAATATATGTCAATAAATAAATGCTGGAAAAGACTAAAAAGCAGTCTCTCTGCACATTGATTTATTTTACTTATTGCTTACCCTTATTTTGATGAGGATGAGGAAAATCATTGTTTCCAGTTAATTTAAATTAACCTTCCAATTCACTAATTTTATTTATTTATTTATTTTAATAGGCTGCTGAACTCCTAAATGACTATGTGCAGCTGTCAATTGAAGAAAAAAAAAGCATATAAAAGAAAAGAACCAACTGGAACAACAAAATACTAAAACAAAACTAAAACAGACCAGACCAATTCAAAAGAAATTTAATATGTTTGAGTTCTTGAATATTGAGTGTAATTTTTAGCTTTATTATATTTAAATTTCTTCATTTTCTAGACTTATATGGCATTCCAATCTTATTTGACTGTTATCCCACACATTCGATCCCTAAAAAAATACTTACTCTGTAAATTCCAGAGTCACTATCAAATTTTGAAAGCCAGTTTGGTATAGTGGCTAAGGTTCAAGACTAGAAATTGAAATACTATGAGTTCCAGTCCCACCTTAGTCACAAACTAAACTTGGTGATCTTGGGCCCGTCATTCTTTTTTAGCCCTAGAAAGAAGCTGATGGCAAACCACTTGCCAAGAAAACTGCAGAGACTAGGCCAGGAAATAGTTAAAATTCAAGAGTGATTTGAAGGCATCTAACCTGAGATTAAGTTGACCAGCCATGTATTTTCTTTGTCCTTTGACTTGTACGAAATTGAAAAATAAAGAAGTAGCCACCACAATATTTATAATAAAGAGGCCAAGAAGCATTTTTGGTAGCTAGCGCAGAAATATGATTTTTGGGTTTCTGAGTGGACCACTCTCCTTGAAGTTTGAAAAAGTAATATCCTTTGAGAATAATGTTAGCATTAGGACTGTATTACCCTGGCTTCCCCAGAGTGAATTACTGATCACTGAGATCTTCTGGAGTAATTGTAGATGTTGCAGATTCTTATGCAAGCTGATTTATATGTGACTTATGTATTGGAAATAACTTAATTTGCTCAGCAACCATGACTATACAACTCATTCAAACATTCTCAAGAAAACCTTTGGGGCATACATTGAAGGGTGAAAGGAAACAATGAAAGAGTACCCAAAAATGAGATCCTTTTTGTCTGTTCCTCCTTTTTAATTATTCTCATAACTGTTGTTATGGGATTATAAAAATGTACATTCAACAAAATTATAGTAATAGAAAATTTGGGAAAGATTGGAAAATGTTATGCATAGAGCAAATAAAATCATCATACTGCTCCAAAGTTCTTTCTTGCCTCTTTGTTAAAAAATCAAAACTCAAATAAATAGATGTAAACAGATGTAGATTTGTCCTTTCACTGTTGTGTGCTGATTCTTTTAGTCAAGCCCTATAACTGAAAATGTCTCAGTTCTTGATTCCAAGAAAAGATTCCAAATGTTGAGGACATGATCAAGAAGTACATATGCATCTTATAACACATGGTGATCAGTCTAGAGTTCATGAATAATTTGTTGTTGTTCAGTCGCGCAGTCGTGTCTGACTCTTCGCAACCACATGGACTACATTATGCCAGGCCCCCCTGTCTTGAACTGTCTCCCGGAGTCTTCCCAAGCTCACATCCATCACGCTGACTATGTTATCTATCCATCTCATCCTCTGCCGTCCCCTTCTCCTCTTCCCTCCAATCCTTCCCAGCATCACAGTCTTTTCTAAAGAGTCCTCCGTGCGCATTATGTGGCCAAAGTACTTGAGCTTCAGCTTCAATATCTGTCCCTCCAAAGAGCAAACAGA
>JANHZU010001734.1:162341-173925 GCA_032468055.1 Acrochordus granulatus
TCTGGCAGAGCTCTCATCTTCTTCAGAGCACACAAGCCCCCCAACCACAGCAAGGTGGTGCCTCACTGGGGGTGGGGTCTGTGTATTTAGTTGCAGCATCTTTATGAGTTTTAAAGAGGGAGCCACTTACTCAAAAGTGATTAAAAAAAGAGAAGTGTGTGGGCAGAAATATATGCAAGAATGATAATATAGTACACAGGCTATCCAATTGTGATATGAATTATGTTCATAATAAGCTCCCTATTCTAGATTCAGACCAGCATCCTTCTATGCAAAAAAGGGAAGAATAATTACTCTGAGTAATCACTATGAGTTGTCATACAGAAGAATTGTATGAGTCCTAAGGAAATGCTATCTATGAAGATCGTTGCTATTTGGAAAAGTAATACCTAAATGCTAACTACTACTATTCGGTCTAGGTGGGGCAGTTTAGATTAATCTCAGCAAAAAGTTTATGCCATGGAAGCAAAGAGACTCTCTTTCATGAGGCTAATTGTGGTGTGATTTGCCTCAATGAGCCACTTCACACCTCTCCACCTTTGTATTTCCCTCTTCTGGCTGTTGCAAATATGAGTCAAGGCAGACCAGCCAAGCGAGGCAGCTTCAATCTAACCAAGCACTTCTCAACGATCTGAACAGCTCTTTTTACTACAGTACACAAGCTTTCTGTGCTGATGTGGAGATCTCAACAGATTTATTTTCTAGCCTGAGCTTGCTGATAATTATCTCAAAGTATAGGTGTGTTTTACTGGAACAACTGGTGATTGGTTTGTTCACGTTGGCAGAAGTGTTGCTTTACTAATACGAGAAATGACATAGACTGGGCTCTGAAAAAGGTTTCAGTCAACTGGGCTTGCATTGCAAAACTGGTTGGGCATATAAATAAGAAATCATTCAACTAATATTTGAAACCCTTCCTTCAAATGCATAGCCCAGAGATATAATTACTAACATAATTCCTTGGTCTTCTTTTCTGATTATCCTTTTATTCATATCAATACAAACCTGGAAATGTAATAATAATAATGTTTTTATCATCAATGAGAAAGAAAATGAATTAAACTATCCTATTCCTGAAACTGTTGAAAAAAAAATTGTTTTCCAGTGCCAGGGATCAGTTACTGCTGTCATACCATCTAAGTTCATTTTCTGTTATCTTTAAATAATCACGAACTTAATAGTTGCTATAGTAAAGTGGGTCTGTGCACAGCCATCCAAGTAGTTTTATTACCAAATAAATCCTTAGCTCAGAAAGTAGCCTAAGCCACCTGATATAGATCTTCAGGAAACTCAGAATTAGGGACATGTGTTTCTTTTATCTTCTATATTTCTACTTAAAAAGCAGTTCAGACATTTAAAAGCTTGCATGCACTCATGGTTAATTTTCTGGATCCCGTACAGGTATGTCCCTGCTATGATTCTGTTTATTTTGCTTTCCACACAGATAGGCTCAAGTCAAAAGATTGCAAGTAACTGTCAACACATGTGTTTGCAAGCCTACAAGCTCCAAGTCAATAGAGAGAGGTGGAACAGGCTGGTCATTTGTGGAGAGGAGGAGGGAAGGATGTCATGCTTCGCCTAAAGGCCTATCTGGAAACTCCCATCACCCCTTTAGGTGACAACAAGCACAGTGACGGTGACTGTCTTTCAAGGTGAGTGTCACAATGTCTCCCAAGTTTGTCTACAGATATAAAAGCAGCACATTTCAGCTGAGTTGTGTGTCCACTTGTTCCGCTAAGCTTTTATCACAGAAAGCTGATCTCTCCAGGTCACATGTGCTTATTTCTTAATAGCATCTTAAGACATTTTCATCATCATTACCATCATCATCATCAGTATCATCACCATAATCTATCTACTGCAAATAGACTTACCAACCATTATATGTGTGTATATGTGTGTGTACATATACACATACATACATGTATATGTGTGTGTGATTGTGTGTTTGTGTGTGTGTGACAGCTTTTGAAACAAGCATTTGGGGTATCCAGGCATGTCTTTCATCTCTGACAGATACAAAATAGCTAAGTATGTTTTTTTAAAATAAAACTAGCTGATCATTAGTCTTTTTAAAATAAAACTAGCTGATCCATAGACAACACCATTAGCTCTTTTGGTCTCCCATCCATCTTCCTTTTCGATAAGATGGGAAGAGAGACATGGACATTCCCATTCTACTGTTGCTGATAACTCGGAAAGGGAATTGATCATCCGTGACTGAATGCTATTGCATTCCTGGGATGATGATGAGGAATCCCATAAAGATTTTTAGATATTTTGGTTATTTACTAGGAGGATGCACTGACCACATGATGTAGGTGGGGGGTGGGGAGATCCACAGCTTGGGAAAGGCAAAATTACAAGTGATGGGAGGGGGACAGGATAACAAAACAGGACAAAATCTAAAAGCAATCTGAGCTTTTTATCAGGGCATAAAGCATGCTATGGATAACAAAAATCAGTGCAGCAGTTGTTCACCTGTAATTCTTTAAAATCAATATCTTTTCTCAAACTGAATTCTCTAATATTTGCAGTTATATTGCTCTAACTGTGAGAAATATCCATGCCAAATTTCAAAGAGATTAGTCCAAGTGTTTGTGCAAAATTAGGAGAAAATTATAGAAAATCATGCCTCTTTAAAAAGCAATGAAGGAGTTTCAGCAAGGATGAACATCATACCTACACTCATGGGAGTTAACAAGAAGACATAAAAATATTATTTAATTGTAAGGTTTTTCCCCCCAGCTTCTAAACTAGGTCTATGTCCCTCTTATTCACAGTTCAGATTTGTTTTATAGATTAATGCAAACATAATTTATTTAGCAAGATAGGAAAAACATATATATATATTTAATATAGTAACATTTCCCTGGGTTTAAAACAAAAAAAAAGCAAAAGCAAAAACCTTACTCTGTCTTCCTATTTGAAGATGTTGTTTTATAAAAATAATAGGAATAAGATAACAGGTTTTTGTTCCCTTCTTATTTTTTCATTAATATTTTAGAAAGAGAATAAACTGAAAGAATTCCTGTTAAGAAATATAAATATATTTTTTCTGGCTGCATTCAGTCAACCCTGCCCAGAGCTACACTGATGAGTAAAAACATTAACTCTCAGACCTTTTAACATTCAGCTATACTGTTAACTTGTTTTGCCTCTGTAGAAAATGTCAACAAATGTCAGTCAACATCTTCTGCTTTGCTTTATTGTATTTTGACATTATTTAATGTACACACAGGAGTGTCAACTCAATTAATGAGGAAAGCAGAACAACAAATAAAACAAGGTAAACCTTTTGTCCAAGGAATGGTCAAACACCCAAATTTCAAGCCAGAATCTCCACTTGCAGAGGAAGCAAAAGTGCGTCCTAAATGCACATCTTGCTGTTTTAGCATCTCCTGGTACTCTTAAGGAAACATATGAGAAGCAGGCATTGCATACCATCAGAGACTTTAGTAAACCACTTTAGGAAAGAGTCTTGGCATACTGCAGCTCTCGTTGTGTAGGCTTTAACAGATATCTTCCAAGACATGCTAAGTCATACCTCATACGCTGTAATACGCTTGTACAATGTTACTGCTGATTACTTACTGCAAAGAGACCATTTTCAAATCTTAAAGGGCTTATAGTACATTTTGGAGGAGAGTGAGTTTGGTTTAAGGTACCAGACCAGAAGCTGAGAGACTGAGAGTTCTAATCCTGCCTTACGCATGAAGCCAGTTGGGCGAGTTTGGGCCAAGCATTCTCTCTCAGACCTAGAAAGAAGGCAATGAGAAATGGCAAACCACTTCCCAAAAATGTTGCCAGGAAACCTGATAGACCAGTCCATGAAGTCTCTCCCCTTCCAAAGTTCTGGACATGTTCAGAAATAACCTTAAGACCTTCACGTTAGCATGCCCTCTGAAGAGGATGAAACTAAAGGTAGGAGAGATTGCATTTATAATCTTGCTGCCTTGCTACATGGACATTTAGAAGACCTGAGGAGACCAGTGGTGATTTCCAGGAAAAATGAACCTTGGCCCACATGTACACCTGCAAGCCTTTTTCAGATTTCCACCCAGACATATATTTGGGGTCAATGAAAGGAAAGAGAATGATGAAAGGAAAAGTAGGAATATGAATTATAGTCTGTCTTCCTTCCATTTCTTCAGCCCAGTTTCTGAATAATAACATTTAAATTTTTTCAAAGTTTTAATGAAATATGAGCTGTAGGACTGAGTCCCAAGCAGGCTAGAATGACTAAGAAGATTCTCTGATTCCCATTTCAAAAAGTGGACCCTTGCTGGTATATTTGAATGAATGGCTTAAAGGAAAGTAATTTTAAAATGTAAATGTTGTAAGGTGATATTTTCACTTGCTCTCTGACATATATTTAATTTTTTAAGGAAACAGGTTGACAGGATGTTTTAAGACAGTTTCTTTAGTTACTTTATTTTTACCTTAAAGGTTAGACTGAATTTTTCATAAGAGTTTATTTTTTTAATATTTGGAAGGCTACATTTTTATGACCATATTAAAAAAAATCTGTTGAAAGGAAAACACATTTTTACTTTGGAGTCCATGTATTGTGTGTCACCCACATCCTTCCTCTTGATATTTTTTACAGAAAAATATGCAACATGTTCAGCCAAGTATTTCTCTCAATGAAAAGCAATATTGTGAATTATAGATCTTACATGTTTATATCTGTTTCTATTATCCATAATTGTTATAATTACCATATTATTCTTATGTTTCTAGACATCCACAATTTATTTATTTATTTATTAAATTTGTATGCCGCCAAAACCCAAAGACTCTCGGCAGCTAACAACAATTGCAACTTATTTGTATTTATTATTGATTAACATAATATTTGCTTGGTTTTTTTTTTTAAGTTTGCTAAGTATTCTCTGGCATTCACAGATTATCAAAGTCTTCTCTAGACTTATATCATTCCAGGTTTTGGACTTGTTTCCAAAATAGAACCAATGTATTATGCTGGGGGGAGAAAAACTTAGCATGTTAAGATGGAAAACTTAACATGGTTTTCAAAATAAATACCTGCATTCCCTCCAAATCTAGGAATAAATCAAGATAAAAAATATTCTGCCTGCAGAACTAACATGACTATTCATTTTGTATCATCTTTATGGAACACAGCAAAGCATGCTGTGATGACAATTGACAAAGCATTGGCAAAGACAAACAAACAAAAGTAGCTGTGCTGAGTGACTGACCTCTTTAGCCAAAGAAGAGGAAATTCAGCATAAAAAGGATAGTTACTTGCATAAATTATGGGTATGCCAATTCTCATGAAAAGATGCATGTATCAATGATAGTTATAATATATAGACATATGATACATCTCATTTCAGCAAGGAAGTCTGATTAGATGATTTGTGCTTGCCTAGTTTGATTCCTTGGTGCTAGCTAGTAGATGATGAACAAAGTCAAGTCTTCTACTTTCCTTTCTTATGGTTCTTTAAACTGAGCTTGGATTATATTTCTATCAGAGCATTATCTCTGTAAAACATGGTCTTCCAAAATAAATGAAACTGTACAGATTTTGTTTGTGCAATATTCTATTAATATGCAGAACCTCATCAATAAAACACTACACCAGAAGAATGCTGATGCATCCTGCATACAAAATGGCCTTCTTAAAGTTGTTGTGTTAACATCCATTTATATTCCAGAATTTAAGAGGGTAAAATGTACAGTAGCAACTCCAAGCAATATAGATATGTTCTAATGGTAGAATTAATTTTTAAAATGAATGTAGATAACTCGTAAGTATGCATATTTTTCTCAGCAGATGTAATTGAGTTACATTAAGTATAGCTATTATCATCATATGACTTATCACATATGACTTATCCCAGCAACTAACCTGATCACAAGAGCCCAAAAAAGCAAAAGCAGAACTCAGTAGAGATCACTAAGCCCAAACACTGAAATTTCCTTTCAAAAGAAAAACCAAAAGCCCAAGATTACAAGTTAGTCTGAGATGGAAGATAATGCCCCAGAGAGCTTTATTACAAACTGTTGAGACAGTCTGTGGAAGAACAGAACTGCAAATCCTTAGATCAGAAATAGTTTTAAGAGAATTCTGCCTTTTGTTCATTCAAAGGCTGGCCTGATCCATGATGGTGACCTTTGAGAAAGTACCAAAATGTTAAAGAAGATCTTCTTTATATTAGCAATCAGCTATAATTAGTAATTAACAATCAATGAGCCTCATTGTATCAATGAGCAGCAATATGAATGGAGAATTTCCATGGTTCTTGTTTCTATTTTATTATATTATTTTAATAAATACATTAAATTGCTGCCTAGACCAGTTACACCTTTCTTTACATTGCTGTCTTTGAGCTTTACACCACCAAATTACAGCCTAGGGTGCTTTTTTGGGGGGGGGATAACCACCTCCTAGAAAAAGGACAAAGGAAGCTGAATTACAGAATACCCTGGGAGATTTCCAGACATGATGAAGAATGTCTGGTAAATGGCCATTTTGTAGCTGCCATCTTCCTCTTGTTAAACATTTTATGAATATGGAAAGCCATATTTTGGCAGCTATTTTGTGAGCATGTCTCAAACATAGTCTAAAAATTTTCAGTGTCCACCACCTTCAGTGTATGTGTGTGTGGACACTGAAAAAATTTAAACTATACACACTGTGCATGGATAGAGACAGACAAATATATTTACATGCCTTGAGTGAATGGACTATTTCCCACATTACACAAATGGGTTTATTTATATGAAAAGTATAGTTGTATTTTGTCCCTTCTCTACTTGTGTGGGAAACACTGTATTAAGATTATCTTCACCAGTTTCTATAGGATGGCATAAAAAAACACTATCTTGTCCTGTTTGATATGGACAAATATCCATATTTGGATATGGATATACCCAATATATCCATATATATATGGATTATATATAATCCATATATATATATATATATATAATCCATATATATATATATATATATATATACCATATCATAAAGGTTCCATACTCAAATCTTGAAATTAGTGGAGAACATCCTTCAGTAAGAAAGATTCAGTACAGATGGAAACTACTATATTTTAGAAATACCATAACTCTTGTTTACAAATCATCTTCCTTTAGTTTGATGGGAAACTGCTGTCCTGTTTTAAAATTGGTTTAATTGATTAAGCTGGGTAGATGAATGTACAAAGAACAAATACATTAAAAAGAAAACAACAAAAAAATATTCCTCTTCCACAGATATTTTCTGGTTGTTTGTATGGGGTCTTAGAGAGAAATTATTAGTCTGAAGAGGTCTCAGCTCATAGTAATAATCACTTAATGTTGAAATGGAACAGTTCATAGGAGCTGCTATACCAGTCTTGCTGTGAAAATGAGTACTTAGAACAGCATTTGTTCTGGTGTGAAGCATGTGGGTAATGAACACATACTGTCTTTCTCCCATTGATGAAGTAACCTCATCTGAATTTGTCAAACTTCACTTTGCTGTTGCCAGAGCACAACCGCTTTTGTCTAAAAAGATGAAAGGTTAGAACTCTTGGTTTCATTAGCCAGTTCTGATAAATACCTGGCTGAGATTTTTCTGAAACAAGGAACACCCTTACAAGCTTAAAGAGTAGAAATTATATCAGCCATCCATTATCTCATTTAAAAAGGAGCCCAGTATAAATACTTCCTCCCCCTTTTTTCTCTTCCTCTTCTCCCCTGAAGCCAAACCTGTGGCAAATAAATATACTTCAGCATAAAAAACAGGAAACATTTCTTTCTTCCTTCCAATTGCACCACTAGAGACTTTGGCAAGTTGAGTGCCTTTTTTAAAGAAGACAGATTTAGTGGTGACCAATCTGTAATTTTTTTAATCCTGCCTTTATTATTTTTATAAATAACTTAAGGTGCTGAATATAAATATTACTTCTTCCTCTTCCTACTTTCCCCACAACAACTACTTATATGGTGAGAGAAAGTGAGTGGCCCAAAGTCACTCAGTCAGTTTTTCATGCTAAGGTGGGACTAGAACTCACAGTCTTCTGGTTTTTAGCTTGGAGCCTTAATCACTAGACCAAATTAGTTTTACAGTAGATCAAACTAGTCATGTGAACATCATGTCATGATTCTGTTTTTGATCCTGCTCTCTTGCAAGTCATCAGTATAAATATTCATGAAATTTGTATATATTCTTAATTGATACTTAAATAAGCCTTTCAATATATTTTGACTGCCTGGAACTGAGTTATGACATTCAACAAAATATGAAATCTAGCCAGTGGAAGCCATTCTCAGCTATAACATTTGTCATCCCACCCATCATGCCAATGCTCTGGAAAACCTCTGAGCTCTATAATTACATTCTTATGAATACCTTGGTCTGATTTGGGTATTTTATGTGATGTAGGAACCCCCAAACATTGGATATCTTAAATATTTCAAAATTTATTTTAAGCAAGAGTTTAATGTTCATTCCCCAAGTAAGGAAATGTAACGCCCAAATTGACTGATGAATAGATTCATAAGCAGTAACTGGTTGGTGTCTGTAATGCATAGATAGATAGATAGATAGATAGATAGATAGATAGATAGATAGATAGATAGATAGATAGATAGATAGATAGAAATGTGATCTTTTTATGTAATTAATGATTATCATTGATAACCATTATGTAAGCAAGAAATCTAATGAATATGCATGCAAATTTGGAGAACATTCTCTTTTATTGGTAAAACATGTAGAGCTTTCTTTGTGGCAAAGTAACCTTTATAGAAATAAAATGTCTCCCTTTTCTTGTTATTTTGAATGTGTTACTTGTGGAAGAAGGATTTCATTATTTTTTTTTTACTAATGTTGAGAAAGTTTTCACAAATGAGGAAATAAAAGCTGCAGATTGGCAAAAGAGGGACATTAAAACTATAAATTAAAATTATAGTACAGATTTAATGGTGGGGTGGGTGTGTGAGAGAGAAACTTTTGCTTTCTTAGTGGAATAGATTGTTTTGAGGCAAAATTCCAAATGTCTTAAAGATAAATATGGGTGTTAGAAATCAATCTAAAAAGTGAGAACAAATCAGTGACAAAAAGGGCGAGCAACATTGGCATTACAGTTTGGTAAGTGGGCACATCAAATCCATACAGGCAATGTCTATTTGTTGCAAGGAGAAGCTTCCCTCTTATTTGCTCCCATTGAACCTGCCAAATGTCACCTGGAAGACTGGATATACAAGAATATAAGTTCTAGTTGTCTAGAATCTTATCACAAAATATAATTTAAAGGGAAGAAGCATTATATGTTCTCTTAAACACTGAAATGTTTTGTTTGGCATGTTTTACATAGCTGTTTCGGCTATCATTCCATTTCCACTTTTAATGGAAGGGCAGGTAGTGCACCAATGTTTGGAGGGAGTCATCAGTGACAGAGCCATGGGCACTTCTTGCTGGTTGGAATTATCTACTGATAATTTTCCAGGCAGGATAGCTCCTCCTTTGTTAAGCTAGTATGTTCTTTGTTTTTAATATTTATGGTTTTGAGAGTTTTAATATGTTTTTTCAGTTGTTTTATAACTGATATTGATTTAATTCTTGATGGGAGCCACCCAGAGCTTGGGATAAGATGGGTGGCTATATAAATGTTTTAAATAAATAAATAGTAATAGGTTCTACAAATGATGAAGAGGCTGATTCTGAAAGTATGAACATAAAAGTCACAACTGGTTAAAAAAATGAATAACTGAATATAGGAGTTGGAATGGAGCTATAGGTTATCTAGCACTGCTTTCTGCTGATGCAAGAGTATTTAAACCATGCATGTCCAACCTGCAGCCCAAGGGCACAAGTCGCCCTCAACAGCTAGGAATATGGCCCAACATGATAATAAAAAATACAAAACATAAAGTAAGTCTCTTATTAGTATACATTACATTACATATACAGTCTGGACTACTGTAATGCACTCTACATGGGGCTTCCCTTGAAGAGTATCCAGAGATTGTAGCTGGTGAAGAGTGCAGCTGCGTAGATGATTTTAGGGGCCAATAGATCAGCCCACATAACACCTTTGTTCCGCGAGCTGCACTGGTTACCAGTTTGCTTCAATTCAAGGTGCTAACATTGACCTTCAAAGCCCTTCATGGCATGGGACCAGGCTATCTAATGAGGAGTTCCCGGCCCACCAGAATCAGCAGAGGAGTCCTTCTCCGGTTCCTGTCGGCTAAGGAATTTTGGCTGGTGGGGTCTAGGAGAAGAGCCTTCTCTGCTGTGGCTCCTGCCCTATGGACAATCTTGCCCCTCGAGCTACGGGCTACCCCCTCCCTGATGGCATTCCGGAAGGGCCTTAAGACCTGGCTCTGCGAGATGGCATGGGGCTCCAGGGGGGGTTCATTGTCATCATGGAGGTGGCTGATGGATTTCTAGCCATCCTTACTCCCCTTTTTATATACAAAATCTTTTTGACCACCTCGCTAGTCTGCCAGGTTTTTTATTTTATTTTAAGGGGTTTATTTTATTCTTATTTTGTAAATGTTTTTAATGTATTGTTTTAATATTGTTAGCCACCGAGAGTCTTTGGATTTTGGCAGCATACAAATCAAATCAAATAAATAAATAAATAAATAGAGGCAAAAGCCCTGAAGCACCCCACATTGCAGGGGTCTAGGACTTAACCTCTCCTCCCCTCTCCCCCGCCAACACTGACTGGAACTAGCCATGAGAAAGGAAGAGAATCAGCACAAAACTGTGCCTTCTACTCCCAATCCTGGTACAGAAGGATATTATGGTTGAAGATATCAAATGTTACTGAGAAATCCAGGAGAACCAGGACAGTTGTACCACCCCCATCCTGGGCGTTCTAAAGGTCATCAGCAAGCATGACCAATGCCATCTCCGTGCTATTTCCCAGCCTGAATCTAGACTGAAAAGGATCCATAAAATCTGCTTTATCCAGACCTTCTAAAGCTGCATGCCAACCAACCTCTCAACAACCTTCCCCCAAAAAGGGAAGGTAGGTGACAGCATAAGTTATCAAATATAGCTAGATCCAAGGATAACTTCTTGAAACTATCTTCAAGGCAGGTAGTATTACTCCCTCCCACAAAGAGGCATAAACCACCACTTGGACCCAGCTACATGCACTTCCTAGGAGACTTTAACCAAATGGAAGAGCATGGGACCAAAACATAGGTAGCCAAGCTTATAGCCACAAGGATCCTGTTCACTTCCTCAAGATCACTTGGTTTAAACTCCTTCTAGATAACAGAGCTCAGATGTGCCTTTGTCATCTCCAAAGGATCTGCCCAGACAGAGCCCAATTCTAAGCAAAGTCAAGCAATTTTATTTGCCAGATGCCCAGAATATTTCTCATGGTGGCTCTCCCCCAATTTCTCCTTATGTAGGAGGGATCTAGTGTTCCTAAACAGGGCCAGTGGACAACTTATTTGCTGATACAATAAGGGCAGATTAATTATGTTTCACTACCTTTATCACCACAAGGTAAGTACTAATACTTTATAGGCTCTTATCTGTGCTCTGTCAGCTTCATTTTTAGTCTTCCTCCAAAAGCAATCTACATGGTCTGCACACAGAGCCCACACAGCA
>JANHZU010001736.1:0-15474 GCA_032468055.1 Acrochordus granulatus
AACCAGTCAATCCTACAGGAAATCAACCCTGATTGCTCATTGGAGAGACAGATATTGAAGCTGAAGCTCAAGTACTTTGACCACATAATGTGCAGAGAGGACTCATTGGAAAAGATCCTGATGCTGGGATAGATTCAAGGCGAAAGGAGAAGGGGACAGCAGAGGATGAGATCATTAGATAGCATTGTAGACGTGATCACTGTGAATTTGGGTGGACTCTGGGAGGCAGTGCAGGACAGGGAGGCCTGTCATGCTGCAGTCCATGGGGTGGCAAAGAGTCAGGCACAACTTAGTGAACAACAACAGATCTAGTTGTGATATTAATCTATTTCTTAAGATTAAAGAATCTTCATTTCTGTAAACATGTTCATGTCTGTAAACATATAGACGCAAGATTATATTGCTTTGCATAAACTCTGACTTGGCATCTTTGTCCCACTGTTTAAATGGGAAACGCCCTTGCAAATGAGTTGCATTGCAAGTTGACAAAAGGCAACCAGAAAAAACACATCTGAGCCTACAGTTTTCCAATTTGCATATTTTTGAGTTAATGAGTAAGAAAGGTTTATGACTGAAGTGATTAATGGTTTCTGGAAATATGAAGGGCCAGTCCATACCACCACTATATCTGAATATAACGGCAGCTATATCAAGGCATTATTTATTTATTTATTAAAATCTATCAATTGATTTGATTTATATTCATGCAGCTTAAAATAGGATGGCTCAAAATTGCATTATTAAAACAAAAGTCTGTAAAAGGAATACATGCAGATACTTCATCTGAGTGAAACCATCCTTAACAGGTACAAAATTTTCATATAAACTCATTTAAGCTATTTAGGCTATATTGCATACTAGGAACTGTGGTTTTTGTCAGCTGTTTTGAAGTGCTATTCTTCTAAGCCCCAGATCGCATAGTCAGTGTCTAGGAATTATAGGAGTTTTAGTCTAAATATATAGAGGTTATCAAATTGGCTAACCCAATACAGACTCAATGTCTCAGTGTGTTCTTACCATAACAGTAAAGATTCCTGTATGTATGGCAACATTTCATTTTTGTTGTTCTGATTAATTGATATCATTGTAAAGGATAAAAGAACTAAAAGTTAGCTTGTTGAATTGGAAAACTTATTTGTGTACTGTGTTGCCTTCATACTCAACGGAGATTCACAATAAGAATATAATGATAATGTAATAGAAGCTGATTACTTATCTCATCTGAAAAATGAGCTTGTTGTAAAACTGCCTCACAGATAGTTCCAAAGTACCATCCTTCACAAGCCCATATTTAACATAGCAATATTTGCATGCATACCATCTCTTCTCATTTACCATTTGTCACTGAGATAGCAAATTGCATTCATCAAAATCCATTCATTCTCCCAGTATCGCTGAATACAGAATTATCTTGGCTGTGTCAGCTGCCCTATGACTGGTAACAATGAAAAATGGAGGTCGACATGCATCTTCAAGAGACAGTGCATATCAAGCTGGAAAGATTAATGGAGCTGATGTCATCATGTTTGTATGGTATAAAAATGAATTCTGGAAACTGATGGATCTCTTGGTAACAATGAATGCATTTTAAGCTACTCCCCTGCTGCCCCTTTGCTGATGAATTTTAGTGGCCATCAAAAGAAATATACTGAGATGTTTTATTAGAAAGAAAAAAAGTTTGCATTGATCCCTTGGGTAGTGAAACAGCCTTCAATATTGACCTAGCAGGAGCAATGTTTCAGCCATTGCCCGTTGCAAGCTTTTTGTTTTCTTAGCAGTGGTGGCCAAATTGTAGTGCCCAAATTGTAATATAAATTGGCTAGTTATGCTGCAGTGAACAAACCTTTTTCCTAATAAATACATCAGACTGAAAGGAAAAAGCAGGGAAGTATCTCGATAATCTCACTCTCTTATATTACTAACAATCATATTATTAGTATTTCTGTGTTAGCCAGAAATGAACTATGGGTACCCATTCTTGCCTGTTGACACTAATAACATTTGAAAGCAGGAGAATGAGTGATTATCCAATAATAGCACCATCCTCATCAAATAGTGATTAACTGTGGTTTATTAGCAATTGGCAATTAATTTCTGAATATTCACAAATATGTCTGTTGTTACAAAAATGTACAAAAGTACGTTTTCTTTGATCAAATTATCTTAAATTAAATGATATGCATGTGAAATTCTTAAAAGCTAGCTTAAGGATAATGCAAATGCTTGTATGTACTTGTAGAATAATATCAAAAAGAATGAAACAAGTGTTATTTTCATATAAAGCTGTTTGCTGGAGGTTTTGGAACTGTACAAATATGTTGCTTTTCTATAATGTGTGCAGAAATAGGAACATGGTGCTCCAAGGAGCATAGGGATGATAACTTGTTTGCATAATGAACAGACCCAATCAACATCACCACTCAATAAACCACATTTGTCAAACCATTGCTGAACTGCACAATATCATGTAGCAGATAAACAGGAATAGGAAAGGAGTGAAAATATAAGTAAGCAGAGGTTGCCAGCTAACAAAATAGGGTAAAAAATCTCTCATGACCAAAAACATTCAAGAAATGGAGAGAGGCATTTTCAGGTTAGGAGTGTGTGGTGGCACGAACAGTTAAGATGGTGGGCTTGTTGGCTGAAGAGTTAGCAGCTTGACAGTTCAAGACCCAAGAGGTGTTGCATAATGGGGTGAGTTCCTGTTGTCTGCCTAGCTCCTTCCAACCTAACAGTTTGAAAGCATGTACAAATGTAAGTAGATAAATAGGTACCACCTTCAGTGGGAAGATAACAGTGTAGGTGCACCTCAACATATAGTCATGCCAATCACATGACCATGGAATTGTCTTTGGGCAATGCTGGCCCTATGGCTATGAAAGAGAGATGAGAACCACCCTCTAGAGTCATCCACAACCAGCAGGGGAAACTTTACCTTTTTTACTTTCAAATTACAACTTCATCTGTTGTTGAAAAGGTCATTTTATAAAGATAACAGCGTAATGCATCTAATAATATATGCTTATTATTGTTTGACCAAAGGATTTGCATAGATCCTCTGCTACTCCACCTCACCCCTTTCATTGTTGGTCCTGAATTATAGTCTGTATCTTTATACTTGGTGTTAATTGATAACTGAATTCCTTGATATTGAAATCTTAACTGGCCAATAAGCACATTTGACATTTGGAAAGCATTGAACAGGCATTCAGAGGAAGCAGGTGCCATTGGACAGGGCACTTGCACCATAGCAAAAGTAGCTGCTGTAGCGGACATGGTTCTCTAGAATGCTTATGCCAACATCCAGCTTATTTTTGTTTTTTATGTAAGTAAATGTAAAGGTGACCCTGCCAGTTGTGACTGACTCTAACGTGCGGTGCTCATCCCTGTTTTCAAGCTAAGAGCCAGTGTTCCCCCAAGGGCACTTCCATGGTCATGTGGTCAGCATGAATAGACACTGAAGGCACATGGACACTGTTACCTTTGCACCAAAGAGGCGATACCTATCTATCTACTCACACTTGCACGCTTTCAAGCTGCTAGGTGGGCAGGAACTGAGGTGGAACATCAGGAGCTTGCCCTGCTGCATGGCAATGCCGGGTCTTGAATTCAGGACTTTGTGCCACTGCGCCTGTTGTGTGAGTAAACAGATGCATTTATGAAAAAATCAACTTATACAATCAACTTTTTTTGTAATTTTTTGAGAAAGACTATGGAGTCTGTTGAGAATTCAAAGGTGTACTAGGAAATAAAAATATTACTTTGGGAACCTAATATTTTGTCACTTGTGATATAGTTTTTCATTTTGCTCACTTTTTAAAAAAATTAAAAAATAGAATCAAGCAAGGAGCCTTGGGTGTACCAAGGAAAATACCAGAAGACATTGAGAGTCCATCCTGGTTCTTTCCCTCCCTTCCCTTCTTTTCCCTTCTTCCTTTGCCTAGTACTTAATGCATTTTTTTTGCTACTATTAGTTTCCTGCCACTTCTAATCTTGATTGCTATTTTATGGACTAAGTACCAATTCATGATAATGATTATGCCATGATTCCTAATGGATATTTTCATGGTGTAATGTTCCTTTTGATTCCTAGGGCAGTTTTTGCACTTACTATTTGTCCTTATTGCATGGCACACATGATGCAATGCAATTATCAGATTATTTGTTTATTCATAGTTAGTTGGTTTATTTTGTTACATACAGGAGTTTTACATCTAGCTGGGCACAGTGCCTCTTTATTGTTAGTTCAAGATGTTTGGCCCAACACAAAAAAAGTGATATATTCATATAAAGAAAAAAGGATTCATTAACTAAATACTAGCTCATGATATATTGATTACTAATTTATATCTTTGTGGTCTCTGTGTTTGATTCAGGGCAGTTTTCTCATGAGTATATATATCCACCCAGTTTTCCTACTCCAGCCAACCCTTGTGCTACAGATCTTATTTTTGAAAGGTGCTTAGACTCTCAGGGGCACCAAGGAGAATTCCTGTACTGAGGGAGAAAGACTCACAATTCTTAGTTTACCTATTTTCCAAAGGCTACTCTCGACAAAGATTTCAAATGTGTACCGTATAGACAATTCCTTAAAGAGTTAAATGTACAGATCTGCCTTCGTTCTTTTTTATTGTAACATCCAAACAGTGCAATCTATTCCTGTGTATTCAGAAATAAGAAAATACTACTGAAGTAAATGGGGAAGAACAGTGGAAAACTGTTTCCATCCCATGTAAATTAATATTGGATTTCTGTTATAGTATCTCCTTGTGACATAGTCTCCCCTCTTCCCAGTTCATTTGGCTCCAACCATGCTCAGCTTCTCCCACTGAGCACCATTTTACACTCATTGTCTGTCTTTGGATTAGTATGCTTTTTTTAAAAAAAAGTTGTATTATTCTTATCATCTTCGTTTTTTAATCCTGGTTAGTTGCTGAGAGTCATCTAGTGAGTGGGTGGCCATGCAAATTGAATAAGAGAGAATGAATGAATGATTGGAGCATACTGCCATGTCTGTTTGAAAAAGGTAGCCAATACCCTCATCTGTGTATGAACCTAAATAGTAACATCCATTCTGTCTAGTAACTCACAAAATGTGTTGCTGGATGTTCTGATTCCTTTATCAGAGTGGTCCTATTCATAATCCCAGTCACCCTCACTTCCTCCCTCTTAGATATGAGAGGCCATTACACTCTCCTTTGCTCTCGGTTTCCATAGTTTTTTTCTAGTTAACTCTAACCTTCTCACAACTTGTGTGTATGTATGCTTCTTACTGAGCCCATCTAATTTTGTATTATTTATCTCTTGGTTTTCCCTTATGCATAGTAGTCCCAGAATTTTGTGTCTGTGTAGCTTCATATGGAAACAGGATTCCCATAACTATGAGTTAACATGATATAATTCTAGAGTGAGTCTCTTTCTCTGTAGTTCTGTAGACATGCAAAAAAAAAAAAAAACTGCAAGAGAAAATATTTCAGGTAGCTTTGCTAGGTATCTAACATTTTGCTCTTGACCTGGTGCATTACCCAAGATGGTGTTAATCAGTGTTCAAATATTACATTTGATCTGGATAATGGTATCCTGCCCTCAGGAATACTGATTAGCCAATAGGAGTTGTTCTCGTGATGTATCGCATTTATCTTGTTTCATTTCTGAGTACCTTGCCATTTGATATCTTGCTATAGTGTGTTATGAAGTGTTATGACTCCATTTAGATTTTGTGGTCCACATTAATCTTTTAGGTCACAATAAACATTGGGTGATTGTTTTCCCTTTTCACCTCAACAACTTAATTATATTTCACTATAGGCTAAAAAAAGTATCCTGATAAAGTATAACATCAGAATATTTCACAGAATCTTTTACCATTATTTAAGAGGAAAAATCATTATGGAAGCATAGAATCAACTGTCTTGCTAAAATGTTCATTGTTTTACATCTCATTTTTTTCTCCTCGTCTTTCTTTTTTTACAACTAAAGTAGTAAAATCATTTGTCATCAGGTTAAATATTGTTTCCCAAAATAGTTTTTCCTTATCTAGATCAGACAGAAAGACTAGTTTATAGCAACTGTGTTGGAGACTTCTTTGCATATGTGAATTTTAATTACTACCATGTTCCTTCATAAGTATTTCTACACTACTATTGAACTTATTTCAAGCTTAAACCCTTTTTCATCATTAAAGTAAGATTCTATGCCTATTATAAAATCAAAAATAAATTGTGATATAGTATTAGTCCTGCCCCATTAGAAGGCCACTTTCAGTTTAGTTCCTAACAGTGGAACTCCTTGATGACTTTGATGTTATGATAAAAGAAGTACAGAATCCTGACTTTGCACAGGACCTGTCCTGGTTCCAGTATAAATTAAAAACTTTAGATGACCACTGTGCACCCCAAAGAAGATCATATGTTTCAATTATTTATAATACACCATAAGAAATATAAAATTTCCAAATAGGAAGCATAGGTATCTTAGTCTGAAATTGGTGGTATTGGGTTTTATCACATATAGCACTACAGGACTTTAGGGGATGTTTTGTACAACCTAATGTACTTTGCTGAATGAATTAATTTGTCATTATACATCCAATTTCATGCAGAATTAGAAGAGTAGCTATCAGAGATGTATTATTCTGAAATAGAATCTTTAGAATCACACACAGGGCCTTTCAAAATTCTCCATCCAAATTGTGCAGAAAAAATAAATTACCCAATAGTTTTTCAAGGGCAGGATTCCTGGACCAAAAGATTAGTTGATGTCTTCCCCTGGTATTTGACCAAAATGTAGGAAGCCAAGGATGCTGTGCAGACTGCTAGGGGGATGATTATACAATGAAAAACAAAATATTCACTCATATTCCTTGGCTGCCTTCTAGTTTATAGAAAGTACACAAAATATATTCTGATGCCTCAATTGTGGCACACTGAGATTAAGGGGAAAAGTTCCCTTTGAAAACTGCAGTGAATGTTTTCCCTCTCTTCTGCTGTATTTATGAATATAAATGGTTGTTACTGTTACTGTAATTGCTACTATATTACCTTAACTAGTACTAGAGCAAAAACAATTGCAAATAAGAATAGCTATTCATTTTAGAAGTATGCTTCAATTTCATTATTTATTTGTTGGTCTCTGCCCTCTAGAGTTGGACATGACTGGCAGGGGAAACCTTTATCTTTCTATACAAAAAGCCCCAGGAAATAATAATTAAATATAATCATGAATTCAATACTTTCCCCATGCCCAAATTATTGTAGCATATACTGTCCCAGGGATTGGAGCAGATAACATTTCATCTGTCAATAAACTCTCATTTCTCACTGAATATTATAAGAGATACATGGCTAGAATCATAACTTCAATAAATAACCTCAGAAGATAAGAAAATTAGATTCCCTTTTCCTTAATTAAATAGTCTCTAGACCAAGGCGCTATGTACCAATTTATGCTTTATGATGTGATAAGAATTAAAAGTTTTATATCTTAGATAACTTGCACCTTTTTATTTTTAAACCTAATTCATTGGGTTGCTTATTGTTAATTAAATCCCTTCTTTTCCAAAGCTGTCCTGTTTTTGTGCAGTCTGCTATCCAATTATTGATCATAATTAAGGGGTAGAGTCACCATCAATAGAAAATGTTGTTGCAATGTGTCATTAAAATATATGAACTTTTAACATGTTTTATAATTTAGCTTGTCACAAGCTCTAAACTTAGCAGGATATCTCGATTTAGAAAACATTACATCTGACCCAAGGCCTATTAAAGTCAATCAACAGACTCCCTTTGGCTTCAGTGGGCGTTGAACCAAAACAGCTATAAATGTGGTAAGGATAAAGGATATAGCAATTTTCTGGAGCTAGCAATTATTTAGTGATATGTGCTTTCACCAATAAGATCCACCTAAAAATGCTTCAGTGTGTTTGTATCTGAATTTATTTCAATAGTAGGTTGCTTCAAAAGATAGGCAGATGCCCTGTTATTTGTTCGGAGGAAATATTCCACCTTATATAATGACTTTTTCAGAAGGTCCCATAGTTTAGACAAGAAGTAATGAGAATAGTTAGTATGATCGTTGGATCTTATTTTACTTTCTGTTACTGATAAATGGATACAATATTCAATACTTATTCAGTCTGCTTTCTATGAATAGTAATAAAAAAATAATGGCTATTTACACTGAATTGTGGAAACCATAATTGTGAGATAGGAAGCATATAAATTTGATTAAATAAATAAGCAAGCAAACAAGCTTTATGGATCAACAGAAGAGTTTTGTACTGTGCATAGTTCAAAATTAGAAGAAACTAGATATTAAGAATGGGCAACAATCTCCAGAAAAGATGGAAAATCAAGAAGCAGGACCACAAGACAAACAAGGATTCGTCACAAGATTGGATGATGAAGAAAAAAGAACTGCTTGTATTAGTGTATGCCTTGAGCATCTCCTTTATGCTCAGAACAGTGTTCTAGTGACTATCTAGGGTAGGTGGTACCTCTACAGAATTTGAGGATTTTGCTGCAGAGTTCTATCATATGGGTACATTTGGAATACATGTCTTAAATACATATTGCATAGTTTCTGTCATTCCATTGAAAGACTGCAATTATTTATCATATAATGAGATAGTTAGGAGTTCTTGGCTGGGCAATCTCTTTTTGGATCCTTGTCCCTTCTTAGGTTTCTAGATTCATCTTCTGGATTTCAATGATTTACACATATGGTTCTTGCCTTTGCCACAAATACTAATTGCAATGTTCCATAACTTAACTTTTTTGGGAGTCTCACCAGTCCTGTAACATCCCACATTACAATTTCTAGGACAGCTACAATAGTAACCTGTTGGGTTATTTTTTGTATTTATGGTGTTTTTCTCAACACTAACCAAGTATTTATTTCTGAGAATGAAGTTAAGATGTTCCAGAGTTATGGAAAAATTATTTAGGCATGTCCGAATGGAGTACTGGATTGGTGTGCCACCAAAACCAAGCAGAGCAAAGGTATACTTCAACTGGTTTAAACATCTAATTAGGAATTTATCTCTCCTACATTATAACCATCTATTATACTGAGTCTCCTAAAAACTGATGATACTAAGAAAAATACCTGAATACAAAAACATAGAAGAGTTTTTTGTTCTTCCACTCACTCGTGGATGATTATCAGAGACTACCTGGACAAGGCTCTATAGTTTTCTTGGCAAGGTTTTTCAGAAATTATTTGCCATTGCCTTCCTCCTAGGGCTGAGAGAAAGTGACTAGCCTAAGGTTACCCAGCTGGTTTTGTGCCCAAGGCTAGACTAAGCTCATGGGCTCCTGGTTTCTAGCCTGATGCCTTAAGTACTACACCAAAATGGCTCTCTAGAAAAGTAATAATGTTAAAGAGACTCTAAAGTAGTCCAGACCAAGAGGAGGAGATAATAATGTGTAGTTCAAAGCTGTGAAGGGTGCCTTCCAAGTGAAAAGTGTGTGCAATTGAACTTTCTTCTTCCTTTGCTGCAGTGTTGTTCAATTATGACCTCTTTGATCTACCTATTCATTACCATAAAGCTACAAAAATTTAATCAAGGCTGCAAAGAAGGAAAGAAAGAAGATAGGGGATAGGATATGCACTTTTAATAGTGGACTCTAAAATGAGAGCTGTCAGTCAAGAATAATGCCTTCATAGTTTAACTTCTATAAGCTTCCCCAAATGAATGCTTCTTTTCTACTTGGTTAGTAGAGATTGTAATAAGATCTTAGCTGGCTGATGAGCCGAGTCAATTAGAACCTTCATATTTCTGTACTCTCTTCTATAAAGAGAGCATGAAACATCCAATCAATGGAGCATTTCAGAAGCTCAGAAACAGGATTTTTTTCTGTAGAATAAGATATATATCACAAAACCCAATATTAAGATTCTTGTAAGGTACCATCTAAGTGATTCTCCCACCACGACTACTTAAGTCATTAGTTTTGGAGTGGAAGTAATAAAGATCAGGAGTCTTTTTCATAGATTAAGGACAATTTAGTTTATCAGGCTCTCTTGGATAAAGCATTCCCTGACAGGCAAGATGCAGGAATATAGTTTAATTTAAATTTATTATCTGCCAACACATGCCATTCAATCAGATAAACACAGAATCTGAGCTGTCATCACAGCATCTTACGCATGCTTAAAAATAGGATGCTTTCTTCACACATTTGGAAGGAATTAATTCATATATAGATTATATATGCAAAGGCCATTTAAAAAGTTCTATGGGGCTGGAAAACTTTGTATTCTAAAAAAAGTTTTCTATAACTTTCCCTGGAAATGAAAAACTTGAAAAAAAGCTAATACTGAGTCACCAAATACAGTATCTATATATAAGTGGGTGTGTGCACATAAATGCAGTTTATTAAAGTGTGAATGTGTATGTATAGAGTCTTCTGCATATTATGTTGAAAAAAATATTAGAATTCAATGAATGACAACATCATTTAGAAAACTAAATGTTAATAACAAAGAAAATGCCTCCCTAGTGGAAATAACACATGCATACAAAATGTTAAGCTGTAGAGACTAGTTATCAGTGTGTGTATGTGGGAAGGAGTGATATAGTAGCTGTGATACTATGTAGAGTAATAGCATAGAGGAGTTATGAGAAGGGCAAGAAAAGAGAAAAATAATAAAGGTTGACATTAGTATGGGAGAAGGGATCCAAGAAACTTTGGAAAGGAGAACTGCATAATAGGACTAGAGATAGAAACTTCCTTCTAACCCATGCTGTCTAATCAGGAATCTTACTACCTAACCCCAATGCTATCTATTCCTATAATGTGAAAATTCCCACAGTATGAATTTGGCAAATTTAGTTCACTGCAAAAACATTTTACCCACAAATTCAATTACCCAGACACTGGATATCATGATGATCTGAGGCTCACATAAGAGCACTCTAGTTATCAGAAGTATCACAAATCCAGTAACATGTGCTGTTGATATTTCTTGACACACCAAGATAATGGGGTTTGGCAGTCAGTGGAAAATAACTGAAGCAGGATTGATAGGAATACTCATGATACATGAGTTTCAGATGAAATATATATGTGCAGAAGAGCATCCTCTTCTTTGTATATATGTACACTGTACTTCTGTATTGGCAAAAATATATTGCATACAGTTGTCATGAATAATGTACTGACAAGCCAGCTGTGGGCATGAACATATAGATTTAGATGATAATTTATTCTATATAGTGAGTGAAGCTCATCAGAAAAACTTTTGCTCTTGTTTCCAGATAATCATTGCTATATAGTTTGCAGGGTATACCAAAAGTCAGGCCTCATAGACATATAAATATAAATGTAATATGTATTAAATTTTTGAATTGGTAGCCATTTTTTTTCTAAATATTTCCTCGCTTATTTGACACATGACTTTTGAATATTCTTAAATACAGAATATTCTTAATACATTTTCTCAGAAAAAAAATTGTTAAAATTAAGAAAACATCATGATTGACTTTTGGTACATCCTGTATTTATTGATTGATTGATTTAAATATTATTTGCCACATTGAATGGCTTCCTGGGTCCTTATGAGTCTCATACATTTTCTCTATTGGCTGGATTCAGATGAACATATTTTCAGCCCTTCTTTCTTGTTTAATCAACTTGAAATGTGCCATCATATGCATAAATAAATTATACAATCACCCTTTCCTAATTGGGGTAATTTCAGCTGCACAATTCATATTAAATCTGCTGCAGATAGTCCTCACTTAATAACAGATTGTTTAACAACCAAAATTACAATGGACTTTGATAAAGCTGCTTTTGACCTGTCCTTGAAGTTATGACTGCAGCACTTCTTCCCCCACAGTCACATAATTTCATTTTGGTACTTGGCAACCAGCTAGTATTTACGACCTGGTTATAATTGCACATGACTGTGATTTGGAATGTTTTTTGCTGTTTTCTGCTGGAAAACAGCAAAAAATGACCATTGGATATGATGGATTTACTTAATGACCATATAGTTTGCTTAACCACCACATGATTTACATAATGGCTGTGGTGACTTGCTTAATGACTGTATAAAAATAATTGTAAAATTGAGCAAAGTGACCTGCTTTACAACCACAATGACTTGCAACCAAAATTGCAAGCTCAATTGTGGTTGTAATTCAAGGACTACCTGTATATAAATATGGGTTACAAGCCCACATGCTTATCAAAAGTGTGAATCAATATTCCAGTCATTTTGCTACTGCAGAACAATTATTAAATCAAAATAAAATGTTTATAATGGTCAAAGACCATCATAAAACAATTATCAATGCATAGTGACCTGCAGCATCCTCAAGCAATAGCTTACTAATATACAGTAAACTATTCAGTACATAACAAGGTATTGTCATTTTTTTCTTTGTAAGGAGCCCAAACCTCTTTTTTTATATTTCTCAATGGTGATGCAACTTCCCTGAATGTCAGCTGACAAAGATAATAAATTAAAGTTAAATTCTAACAAGATCAAAATGTTCAGAGAGGGAGGCAGTGTTATTACAGAAAAGTGATCACATCTGTCACTTCTAGATTGGGTTTCACTTCCCCGAAGTAATCTAGAAGCACTTCTAGAATCACATCTCAGATTTCTCAGAGTGAAATAAGCAATGGCTTATTTAAAAATTGCTGAAAACAGTGATGTACATGCTGCTAGCTTCTGTTAACTACTGGAATATATTCCCTGGGAGTCTACATTTGTATCTTATCTGGAAGGTTAACCTAGTATGTCATTCAGCAGCAGATTGGTCTATGGGAGGCCCAAAAATTATTTTATGCTATTTGCAAAGCACCACACTGGTTGCTAAGCATATCTGAATTAAATGCTTTAAATTTTGGCTCCAAGTTATCAAGGAAACAGTTGTTTGTGCAAGTTGATTCCCTCTTAACTCCGTTCACTGAGATCCTCTGAAGAAGTTCATCTTCAGATGCATGGACTTAGGCTCAAGCCTTCTCTAGAATTGTCCATCCTTGTCAAATACAAAGAATTTACCTCCCTGTAAGCATTCAAAAACAGACTTTTAATTGATTATGGTTTTGACAGAATGTTTAATTTTTATTAACTGTGATATATGCTCTTATTGTAAACCATTATGAGATACTGATAGCTGGCTGTTTAAACATTTAATATGTAAATACAGTTTAATTTGATTCCTCCCCCCCTTTATTTTCAGCAAATCCTTTGAATAAAACTTTTTGACACAGAATAGCTTGCCATGTACTGTAGTCTTGTTAAGCTAATTATTGTATACAGTTTGTGCTTTTTACATGCTTGGCTTTACTTGAGAATTTCCTCTTTATGAACTGTATTATTTACTAGTTACAGTATTCTGGCTGCCATCTGGCTGTCTTACTCGTCTCTTCTGGATTTTGTTGAACCAAACTGGTTTAAAAGCAGCTAGGCTTATATAAATAAGGACAGGACAGAAGCCTTGCAAAAGTCTTTCCAGAACAGTGAACAGTTCTGCAGAAACATCTTCAGTGACCTTAAAGGGAGATTCCATTTTTTTAACCTGTTTGTTCATTCAAATTCCTGGAAGACAGCTGTTTTATGACCCATTCATGGACTTTAAAATTAATGTTAGATTAATATCTTACCTAAAATGTGCTGATTGCCTTAGTAGCTTTCTGTTAAAAAGAAACTATTTATGGGATTGGCCTTATGAAGGCAAGTTTGTTTTCACTTATTTATTTAATTGGTGTACATGGCACTTCCAGGAACAGATGTTTCCAGTAATTCACACAGAGTTAGTGTAAATGTGAAAATAGTTCCCTAAATTCAATACTGCTACTTAAAATGATTCCTTTGATCCAAACAATAAATCTTTTTGTGTGGTTTGGGTGTTCTGGACTGCTATGGTATGAACATAACACAAACACATCCATCAAAAATTATAACCAAGTATTTCATTTATTATTATTTTTATTAGTCTATTTAAAGGCCAAAGTAACACCTTGCTAAGATAATCTCTTTTTTCCCCTTCAGATGGACCGTGTCATTTTTTGTGTATTTTTGGAAGTTGACTACAAAATTTACAAGAAAAAAATGAATGACTTCTTCCCAACAGGTATGTCTATTTTTGTGTTTCTTTAAAAAGCAATTCCTGTCCTCCAGATATTGTATGTAGTTATATATAAATTGTCTATGTTTTTATAGCTCTTCTAAACGATTTATCATTTGACATTTATGCATATATAAAACATGCACGATGATGTAAACTTTGTTGTATGGTAATTAGGCCTGTGAAAATAAGCACTAATGACCAAATAGATCAAAGTCAAATAGAAAGACACATAGCAGCACTGAAATTGTCCAGCACAGAGCTCAAATTGTCCAGATTCAATGCAAAATCTTTTCTACTCCAACTTAAAAATGTTCAAAAATATTAGTTTCCTCTTGCTTTTCTAGAGGGCCAAACTTGATATGATGCTGAAGTGTGCCCAAGGGCATGCCTTGTGTAGTGCTGCCTCTGATGCTTGGGTATTATGGGTTATCAGAGGGTTGTCTTAGTTAATTGTGAAGAACCTCACTCCTTATTGGTTTGAGTGGGATGCAAAGCTGGGTAGGGTACAGTGGTAAGCTACATCTCTTTGGGGCAGAAGTTAGAAGAATGAGTATTAACTGAAGCTATAATTTTAATGTAGCTTTGCTATCTCTGATCATTGGGTTTTTGAGATTGTAAGGAGAGTCAGCACAGCAAATTTTACTCTTAATGGGCAGGATTTTCCCATTATTTATTTTATTTTTTACTTTATTTCTTTCTATCCCACTTTTATTATTTTGTACAAATAACTCAAGATGATGAATATATCCAACATATCTTCTTCCTCCTATTTTTTCTCACAACAACTCTATGAGGTGGGTTGGGCTGAAAGAGAATGGCCAAGGTCACTGAACTGGCTTGGTGGGACTTGAACTTGTGTCGTCTGCTTTCTAGCCTGGCTAGAGGTGGGACTTGAACTTGTGTCGTCTGCTTTCTAGCCTGGTGTCTTAACCACTAGACCAAACTGCAGGATTATCTACATGATTCAGTGAAGTCTGAATTATGTCCTGCTGGAAATATACTCATCTAGATAATATTATAGATCAGGGTTGAATTGTTGGTGTTCTCTGAGCTTGTTTTTTTTTCTGCATATGTGTCATTATCAATCTGGGTAGCATCATCAGTGGAAATATTCTCCATCGATTACTTGATCAAGGCAGCAGAAACAGAATGTCACAGTGAGATACAGTGAGATAAAGATAGGCATGCCACAGGGAAAGAGGCTGACCCAGAAATAGTGGTATACATACTCTAAAGATTTGTGAGAAATTTTTCTTTGAGGATTACCCTTGCACATATACCTTCATGATTAAGCCATTAGCTTAAGAATTCATGGATGGACTTGGAAGTTTTTGAAATATTCCCCTTGAGGCATATGTTTCTGCAGTCTTAAAAATGGAGTATTT
>JANHZU010001736.1:42681-54400 GCA_032468055.1 Acrochordus granulatus
GGGCTCCAGGGGGGGCTCATCATCATCGTGGAGGTGGCTGATGGATTCCTAGCCATCCTCACCCCCCTTTTTATATACGAAATCTTTTTAGCCCACCTCGCTAGCCTGCTGGTTTTTTCTTTTTATTTTACTTTATTTATTTATTTTAAATGTTTTAATTAATGTTTTTAGAATTGTTTTTGCTAGCCACAGAGAGTCTCCGGATTTCAGTGGCATATAAATTAAGTAAATAAATAAATAAACTTGTACATGATGCCCATCTAAGAGTATAGGATGAAATATACATGAGTAGGCAACTAATATCTACATTGTTTCTTGAGTGCAGGAAGGGTCAAAAAAGACAAGACTGTGTGCACAGTAATACAGTATCACCCCTCCCCCTTTTGAGCATGAGGGCAACCTCAGCCCACAAAAATAGATTTTTGTGCTTTAGCTGAATTAGGATAATTAATAAAATGCTGAAATGAATTAGTGTGTTTGTGTAGTGTGTAAGCATTTAGCTTATTCCACTGAGGGATCAAACGTAAAAGAGAATGGAGCATGCATTGACCTTTCTGTCTTTGTGCTCCAGATCGTCAACTGAAAATCTAAAGAGAAGTTAGGGGAAGGCTTTTTGTGATTTTGGACCTTGTTTCAAATTCAAGCCAACTATGTATGCATCTCTCCATATCTCCAGCTGAATGTATGGAGGTAAGGATAAGCAGAACTGCCTGGGACACTGCTTTGTCCCATTTGGAAGCCCTCCATCCATTCAGCTGGCCAGAATGTCCATCTGTTTGTCTGTCCATCCATCTATCCACCCATCCATACAAACAAATATATTTCTAATAAATTTTATTTTTCACCAATTGCTTAAGAGTATGTCAGGCACATTCAAACTTATGATGACATTAACAGATTTTAGTCTCTTCTCTGATAATGTGGTTTCCTTTCAGGCTCTAAGTTTTCAAGGACACATATTTTAACAAATCAGAAAGATGCTGTCTTTTTCAGCACAGCTGATTTCTCTGGAGATTTTCCCTGCTTCTCCCCTTCCCCAGCTCCTAGAAATGGAGAGAATAGATGAAAACCAGAACATCAATCTGTTCACACAATGACTTTTTAATGTAACACTATGGGCAGATATATGGGGAAAATATATTGGAATGAGTTACCTTCCAATGTATAGCCATGACAGGATATATAAGAATGCACAAAAATGTGGCTCCTTAAGAAGCTGTCTCTGAGAACTCGTTTTACTATAAATTTTCAATTTTTATAAAGAGTTACACTATACAAGTGCCAAACCTTGTTATATATTAAAGGAGGATTGGCTTTTATTGTACACATCTTGTGGGATCTCCTTTTCATTCTTTCCAACCCAATGGAATGTTGGAAAGAAATTAGGCAAAGAAAGGTTCTATTGGATTGTCAAAGTGTCAGCAGAACAACTCCAAAACCTCAACAAAATGGAACTAAATTTGGTGTGGGAAGAGAAAATGGGTATGGAAAGGGTCAGTTCAGGTTCAAAAGTGGCTCACTTCAACTGGGGGCTGTGGGGAAAATAATTTCCCCAATGAATCTCTATAGAGGGGCAATTGAGCAATAACATAGATTATTGCCAGTGGCTTCGTTCTAATCCCTCCTCCTTCTTACTCATGTGTCTCAAAGCAGAGCCCTCTCATTGCCAGTGGCATGAACATGCACATACAGACACGAAAACTGAGCACAGAGAAGTACATAAACATATAGATCCAACATACATATGAGACTGTTTTTTTCTCTCTTCCTTACACACAAATATGTAAACAATATAGTTGATTGCTATTTTTCTTTTTTAATCTTTGTTGCTGATATGGAGTGTATGTCACTTGGATCCAGGTGTGAATAAAGTAGTTTATAAGCCTATACAACAAATAAATAATAAAGAGATAAATGTGCCTGATTTATATGTCTCATATACAGTTCCCATAAACAGGAAGCAGGTCTGTGGACACTGATGAATCCTGGGAGCAAAGTGCAGATGTCTCTATGTGTGTATGCACTCACTATGGTAAAACCTGACACACATGTATATGCAGAAGAAATACACATACATTCATCTGATTAGAATTCCTCACATACAGCAGCAACATACATGTACTCATCTTAATTAGAGTATCACATAAACGTACATATTCTCATACCATACATACATAGGCAACACATATACACACATACTATGATTAGTCTCTGGGAAGAAAGTACATACAGACACATTACTTTTTATATAGATATTTTCCATGGCCATTACTGCTAAAGAGGTTAAAAAAAATCCATGGATCATACTCTGCAGGCTTTTCCTAACTTTTAAAGATACATTTCATAGTCAAGTAGCATAGAATAATTGCATAATCCACATTTTCCTCAGCCAACACAAAACCATTGGCTTCTGAGCTCCAGTGAGGCTTTTAAAACTTATAGTATACAGGCAACAAATGTAAAAACAAATATCAATGCACACCTTAGGGAACAAAGGTTGTTGAAATCTCTTCTTCAGAACACCACCATATTTGGAGAACGAAAGGATTCTAGAATCCTCATGTATATTTTGCTAAGCCAAACTGTCTTCTTTCTAAAATGATCTGGATCAAATCCTTCCTTCCTTCCTTCTTTCCTTCTTTCCTTCCTTCCTTCCTTCCTTCCTTCCATCCATCCATCCATCCATCCATCCATCCATCCATCCATCTTCTTAGTTGCTCTATAATGGAGGCTGTAAAAATATAAAATAAAGCACAACAAAATCAAGTTAAATATAAGAAACTATTCAATGAAAAACAAAAAAAACACTGAATGAACATGACTGAATGAAATTAGAACAATTCTGTTGCATTGTGTTTTGCAGGTGGTTACCTTTAAAAAGTATCTGAGATTTCAGTTGGCCTAGAACAGTATTTCTCAACTTTGACAACTTTTAAGAGTACTGGATTCAACTCCTATTATTCCCTAGCTAGCATTACTGGCTAAAGAATTCTTGGAGATGAAGTCCACACCTCCTAAATGGCCATGATTGAGAAACAGTAGCCTAGAATATGTATAGTGTCCCTTGTGATGGCCAGATGAAGACAGTCTTACAAAGAAACTGCCTCAGTGATCCCTAAGTTGTGGAAATCCTCTGTTACCTCAAAAATCTAGAATACTTTCTCTCCACTGGCTCCTCAGAGAGAATACAAAATAAATGTCTGTTTTTCATGTTGGACAAGGCTTTTTTTATTGGTGCTCTTTAATCTTGTAGTTGTTGCTCATCTGTATCATGGTTTTGCTATGAAACAGAGCTACTTGGGATAGGGTTTAAACACATAGCTGAATGAATGATATCTTGAAGGTCCTTGTCATTAAAGTCCATCCTACTAAGATCATCTGTCTCTCAGCAAAATAAAATAAAGATCAAACTGAACAACTAGCATGACACCTAAATCCTCTCAAATGTAGAGATGTTTAGGGTTAGTCATACATTATGTAACATAAAGATATTTATAATGTTTATTAAATAATACCATTCATGTTATGCTTGCCATCCTTTATATTATTGATGCAGGCACTGCAGAAAATTGAAGTAAACAATGAATTAATGCTTATTTCTATCAATAGACTTTCTATACATAGGCTCAAAACCAGATTCAGACTTCCTATTTGTTTTGTTTTGTTTTTTGAGTACTGACTGCTGGCTTTTCCACAAAGAAAAATATGAGAGTAGATGTGTGTGAGTATATATGACAAACTGCCTAAATTAAATATTTATCTTTGTACTTCTACTGATATTTTCCTTTCAAAAATCCAGGAAAACTCTTTATCCTGATCACATCTCTTATGGACTTCTCTGCATATATGCAATGTATACATTTCATAAATCAAATCACGTGCTAAGTAAATTCTGCAGAAGAGGAATAGTAACCTACTTACAGTTCAAGTTACAGATTTGAAAGGAAAGAGTTTAACCATTTCAGTATGTAAACAGAAGATACTCATGTTTCCACTGGTCTTAGGCCTTTGAAATCCCACTACTTCCAATTAGGCTAGGCTACAAGTCCATGCAAAATGAGCCCATTAGATTGGAATGCTTGATTCTGCATCTGTTCTTTTTCTATTAGCCAAAGGTCAAGCCTTGCCACAGGCATGTCATCACTCACAGTGGCATCTAAGCTGGAGCAACCAGACATAATGCACCTGTTGGTGCATAGTCTTGTTAGACTGAACTTTGGGAAGAGGTTCAATGAGCACTTGAGTACCTAAACAGGAAGTAATGAAGGGATTGGACTCCTGTGTATTGTATCTCCTGGTGATGTTATCCAGGATAGGTTTGACAACTGAAAGAATATTTTCTCTCCCTCCCTCCCTCCATCATCCAGAACATATAAGAGAGTCAAAGCTGCACTAGAGCACAGTATGGGTGATTTTGTGAGGGTCTATTCAGAGAACGGGAAAGAATGTGATGAACAAGAAAGTTGACATAAGCAATTGAAGATAATGGCCAAGTAAATCGACAGCTTATCTCATAAATGGTGTTATGCAAAATAGTGAGCAACCTGGAATAAAAGTTTCCAGTCACTCAAAAAACTTAATCTTAACTAACTCATTATAAATGAAACTGGGAAAGTCCTCTTATAGTTTCCAAGAGTGAATTTTTACCCCAGATTAGATTAGCATTAAGAACACTTCACTGAAGTCTCCCTTCCCTGATCCTGGGCTTAACAGACATGATAGCCGAAGAAGGTTCTTGGTATAATCTCAAAATAAATGGAAATTGGAAGCTTCCATAGTGGAGGGAATATTTTTGGCAGACATGTGTTCTTTCTTTTCTTTGAACTGTTTAAATATGTATGTGTGTGCATCCAAATAATCTCTCAAAACCCAATTCCAATTCATCCTTATCAAATTTAATCATGTAACACGTATCACTATTCCTTTTCAACAGCCATCTGCAATTCCTTGCAGTTTCCTGATCTGATGCCTTTTGCAGATGCATTCTTTCTAGTGGCATACACATGAATAGCATGTCTCTATAAATGCTTCCCATCTTAGAATAATTATTATAAATTTAGAGCAAACATCTCCATGTGTTACTCACCTCAGTATTACTGTCTTCAAATTAGCATTATTTTAAATAAGTCAGAACTACTGAAACCTGTTTTTAAAAATGAAATCCCTCCTTCAAACAAATCAGAACAGATTTTTAACTACACACCTAAAATCTATAATTAATGTGTTTAGGCTAGTTATACCTAACTTTGAGAACTTCCAGATTTGTAGATTTTAATTTCTAGAATCCTAAGCAAAAATTATGCTAGCTGGGGACTTCTGGGAGTTGAATTTCATATATCTGGATATTGGAAAGATTGAGAAATATTAGTATAGTATAGGATATGTCCTCTCCTTTAAAATCAATAGGTCTGCACAAGGATATGGGAGGACAGAATTGGCAATGAGACAGGGTAAGGAGTGAAAACTCACAAAAGTTGCTCCCCACCTCAATAGATGTTTTCTGTGTCCAAGTCCACTTGGAGTTTCTCATCAGCAGAAAAGAAGTTGCACCCAACTCATTAAAAATACAGGACAGTAGTTACTATATTATCTCTGTTTTGAGAAATGATGAATTTCTATAAAGTATTTTGGAATGAAATTTGGGGACATTTGATCCACTATCAATCATCAGTGATCCAACACTAATCATCATTAATCAAAAGTATTAAAGTTATCTTCACCACATTGTCTCTCCTATACTCTGTAATACTTGTGTGTCCTGTACTCTATCCCATTAGTATTTTATCTTAATAATGTTATGCTACCTTGCAAAGCATTATGCACTATATATACATATATTCAGCACAGAGGAGTTCTGTTCTGAATATAACCCTGATCTTCTGTTTGGAATAACACCTTCCCTGCTTAGTCTTTGAAGGGACAGGGAATAATAGTTAAGGCTGTGACTGCAATTAGCCACTTCCTATCATTTATGCACTTCCAGTTAATTTCATTTGTGGGTCATGACATTAGCAGATGGAAGCTGTAGATGGAAGCTTCCATCTATATGAATTATCGTCTTTGCTCTCCTGCAGTCCCTACTCATCCTTCTCTAATAGCCTCTAAATATGGTGTTCCAGAAGTATATGTTTCTAGCCCATTTTTCAAGCAACTACCTTTCAAATGGATGGCTCTGTTCTAATTCAGAGACATCTGTGATGCTATGAAGAAACTTCAAATTCCCTCTTAGGACAGAATTCAGAGTTATTTGAAGTCACTGAGAGAATAAGATGGGGAGGAAATATCTTTATTTTTTGTGACACTCTTGAAACAAAAGAATCCCAATGAAAAATCAACAACAAAATTAGCAACCAAATACAAGGTATTTTGCAAAGCATTGTGATAAACGCATTCTGTTTTACTTTCCTGCGCCACCCAGGAAGACACATATTTTAACTACCTTCATAAACTATGCCTACATGGCCAAACACCCAGCTTTTCTTCTCTCAGATGAATAGCAGGACATTTGGGATCATCATAAAACCTTTTGTGAGAAAAGCAACTAACGTCTGAGTTCAGAAAATTGTTACAAATTAGTTGGATGAAGAGGAAAGTGAACAAAAATATTTGTAAAATAATAGTTGTATGTTATTTTCATTATTTTTGTAAAGTCAATTATTATTAAGAAAATATATGTCTGAAGAGACAGATTATAAATCTTGATTAAAGCTCCAATTTAGTGGATGTCAATGACACATTTCCCACTGAATTAAATGGATCAGAATTGTACTCGGTATTTTATTCTTTCGATGCCTTCTATTTTCTAGCTGCTGTAAGCATACTGTGATGCTCTCTGATGGCATCATTTTTCATGCAGCCTTGCTGATCTGGCTTCAACAGAGGCAGATATAGTTAAAACTTCCTATTGGCTTTAATAATTTTGTATCTAAAGGGTGTTCTGTCTGTTTATGTCATGCTGCACTGTTAGATGCACTAAAATAGCGAATAGAGAATAGACTTTGTGTGTTGTACACCTACAGTAGTAAGATTTTATTTTCTCTGTATGATGTGATTTAATAGTGCTTGACAGAAGCTGGACTTGTAGAGTTTTCTGGCTTTTTGTTTATTGGAAGACTATTTTAAAATAAATAATCATACAGTAGATAATCTCAAACTGCACTGCAATATTAGGTATATGTATTGAAAAGCAGGTCCTTTGGATGTCAGTGAGACACATTCTCAAGAAAGCATGCCTCAGACTGTAACTTCACACTGACTTCATGTAAAAATGCATAGTTTCATGTTTAGATTTATCCTTCAGTGTAAAACTGGCCTAAATTTCTTACTGTGATCTGGGTGAGCACATTTTATATCTTAAGTAAAGTAATGCAAGTTTTAAAGATTTTGCTCAGAAAAATTTCTATCTTGACTCAATTGTACATAAAAATGCTAAATAGCTGCTATTTTACCATTCCTTGATATATGTTTAATGAGCAAAAGATGGTTTGCATCCATCAAACACAAGTCGGAATTTTGAAAATCTTTGTCTTGAGAGTCAGGATGTGATGAATGCTGCCTAAATTTCAAGTGCATCCAAACATTATTTCACTTAATGAGCAAGAAATAAAGATAAATGTCTTTATCATACTGTTTCGTATTGTTGAAATGAAGCATTGCAATCAAACCTACACAAAAGTACAAAAATCTATATTCAATATATTTTTAAAAATTATAGGATACCAAGTTATTATTAATTACTACCCAAGGCACAATACAGATGAAGAAAAAAATAGCTACAAAGTTCTATCCAGCTAAATTAGCAACCAAATTACTATATGAATATAATGAATTATCAGAGTAAACGGAAAATATCACTTGTAATGAGTGTATGGTATAAAATTCAGGCCCCACATCACATCAGGCCCCAGTCGTCAAATGATCAGGTGCCACTTTCACCCACTAGTTCAATAAGAAAAAGCACTAGTCAAACTTTCATAGAGGGCAATGGAAGGAAAGAGCTGTTTCAACTGCAAGTAAAAGTCCCCAACAGCCTGAGGACCAAGAGAAGATTCTACCCAGAGGAGTGAAAAGAATCCTCAGGACTGGAAGAAGAAACAAGAGCAAACAGATACTGGGGGGATTGTGACTGGAGGGCTCTAAGCACAACCACTGGTAGCCAAACAAGGAACTGAGTTCTGACTCAAACAGGGCGCCAGTGTCAGGGCCAGTTCCAACTCTGAATGTCTAAAAAGAAGGAAGTCATTTCAGAGGACCCTGGGTCTGTTCCAGATTGTGCAGGGAGACATCTGGGACTAATGTGATTGCAGAGCCTGTTGAGCAGCTGGAAGCATTAAAAGCTGAGGGGTCTAATCCAGGACCTCCTTCTGGTCTTAAGACACATAGGGCTCAGCAAAGGTTTGCATAACTCCTTGCAAGGCAAGCATGTTCCTACTGCGGATTTCTTGCATCTGGAAGGGGCTCTGTTTTACAGCCACTGCTAGCAAGCAATCCCTCACTGGGAACAACTGCTCCATTTACTAGAAATTCCATCTCTTATACCATGAACTCTTGATTATGGAAACCTGTATTCCTTTGGACCCAGACTGGCTGATAATCTACCAACAATGCTACTTCCTCTGGACTCTGCTCTGGCAACACTTCTGCCAGATGCTTTGAATTTTGATTACTAGGAACTTGCCTGAACATTTTCAGAGGAATTCAGGATTGTTTGAGACTGTGTGTGCATATGTATACATGCTTTGCCTGCAGCTGTTGTAGGTGCTCAACCAGAGTAAAGCCTTTTGAATTGTATTCCTTTGTGTGCACCTCTGTGTCAGGCGTGCTCAGGACACCTAGTGAAAAACATTGTGGTGTAACAAAACTTCGGAATAACATAAAAGAAGATAAAGGTTTCCCCTTTCATTGTGTCTGACTCTAGGGGATGGTGCTTATTTCTGTTTCACAGCCAAAGAGCCAGCGTTGTCTGAAGATGTTTCCGTGGTCATGTGGCCAGCATGACTATATGCTGAGGCACACAGAATGCTGTTACCTTCCCACCAATTTAGGCAGTACTTATCTACTTGCATTTTTTTCATGCTTTTGAACTGCTAGATTGGCAGGAGATGGGGCAAATAATGGGAGCAAACCCTGTTACATGGCACCTGGGTCTTGAACTTGGGCTGCTGATCTTCCAACCAACAAGCTCAGTGTTGTAACCTCTAGGCCACCATACCCCACTAGGAGATAACATAGAAGGTGCAGAAAAGCGATGGAAACTGGAACAGCTGCCAGACTATTACAATAATCTAAATTTAAAACAACCAAAGCACACACATCTGGATTATCTCTTTCTCTACTTCTACCACTCTCCATGTCCATCTCTCTTTACTCTTTTTTTGTTCTCTGTTAACCCAAACATTCCTTCTTACTGTGTAATTCTATGCATATTTTCTTGAACTTTGATCCTACTGCAGCCAATTGGGCTTTTAATACGTCGCATTGAATTCTCTAGCATGATATCATTTTTTTTATTATATACATTTTAAATAACGGATAATATGGTATATGTTGTCATTTCTAAAGATCATAAATCTTAATTTAAAGTTTGCTGCTGTCATCTATCCATCCATCCATCCATCCATCCATCTAGTTCTTGTAGGAAGATAGATCTCTCATGCTAATTAAATTGTTCATTAATGTATTAAAAATGTATATATTTATTATCTTCCTTTATTCTAATGTCCAGCACAGTTTGCACATAACTCAGTTTTGCTGAGTTATAAATCTGTCCAAGACTATTGATTTCTCACTGTCAGCTAGGAAAATGGCTTTTTCTTTCATTCTTATCATTATGTTACTAAAAATTAGGAACAGTTCGACTATAGCCCATATAGTTCTATACCCTGCTCTAAGTCTGTTCCTCATCTAGAATTTGCTGAAGTTTTTGAAGCTCTGCACATTCAGGTAGTACTATTATAAATTTATTACAGAATGTGTTTCACAGTGCTTGGCAAATAAAATCCATAGTTTATAAAAACATTATTGTAAAATATATATATGCAATGGTATAGACATAACCTAGATTAAAAGTAAGAGAGAATGTAATTATTGATATGTGAGGTTTAATAACTTTTGAAATATGGCATTCAGGTTCAGCCTGGGGCTCTTCCTAGCTGTGATAATAACACAGGAGGCAAAAATCAATCTTCACAAAGCTTGAAAGTATAGTGATTTTTCTCCCAGAGCAAAATGGAGGTGCAGTCAATTTATTTTTCCAATACCTTACACATTCCTATTTAATAATTGTAATAATGTTCATCATCATCCAACTTCAAGCATTATAATCTCAGCTTTTGAGAATGAACATCTCTTTCTGACTTTTTTTTTTGCACTTGCAGAAGGAGTAGAGAAGAAAAGTCACTCTCCTTCACCCGTAAAATGCAAAGCCAAGCGGTCTGAGAATCTGGAGGATGATAATGAGGGTAGGTAGGAATCAACTCCTCAAAACTCATTTATCAGATTTTTTATTCCAGGAAGGTAAGATCCCTTTCATTATCCAATTATACAATATCCAGCCTGTTACACATTATTCCTAGTGCTCAAACTTACAAGCTCATGTGCAGTTTGTATCTAGGTTTGTTAGCAAAGTAAGATCCTTTCCAACCTCTCTACATGCAATGTTGCCTCCTTATTGTGTTATGGTAAAATATTTTCTAGCATAAGAACACATAATAAATGTAATAATATTCTTTGAAATTAACTAACTTTGGAAACTAAATGTATGGGTTTCCAATTGTAGGATGTGGAAAGTAACCAGTTATACATGACGTGCTGTAATTCCAAAATAGAGTTACTTTTAGCTATTGCTCTAATCAATCTTTAGTAAGAATGATGTTGGCTGTATGTGCATATTGCATGGGTTAACATTACGTGCATGAATAGAAAACATCCCATGCTAAACCTCGGTATCATTTCATCCTTTCATCCAAATGACCAGGATGGGCAATGAGTCAGAAACTGACAAGAGGATCCCTGGCTTGAATGTTATGTGCAAGCCAAGAAGAATAATTTAAAAGAAAATCTCATTAGCTACTACAAAAGCCAACATCAACCCAGATTTGTTTTAATACAGTTACTGTTAATTGTAATTCCCAGTCTATATGAAGAACCAAAACCAGGCATTAGCAGAGATGATCCTTCTTTATTCTTCCTCTCTGTCAACTGGGAAGGAGAGTGGCAAGAGGGAGTAATATTATAATTTAACATTACATGTGAACGCAACCACTATTGTCCAAAAATGAATTGTTGAATATGAAATTTGGTAAATTCCATTAAACTGTGCCTTCCAGAAATTGTTGTACTACATCTCTAAAGATTTCTCATGATCTTAGTTAGAGCTACAGAGGCTTATAGTCAAATACCATTGATAATGAAACAGGAAAAAATATCCTATAAATTTTTCTACCAAGGCTCATTCAATTTGACAAAGAGTATTTGCTTTCAGAAGTGATTTCAAGAGTAAGTTGATTTTGGAGAAATGCACAATTTCTGGAGTGTGGCATTCTTGCACTTAGTTTGTAAGAATGAAAGATATTGATCTCTCTAAAACACAAGTCCTTACTGTTTAAACTGGGGGTTTACTTGTTAAATGTTCAGCAGTTCTTATATACAGTGGTGCCTCACAAGACGAGATTAATCCGTTCCGGAAGAACGCTCTTAGCGCGAAATGCTCGTAAAGAGA
>JANHZU010001736.1:73751-83967 GCA_032468055.1 Acrochordus granulatus
GGCTTTAAAGATGAAAACTAACACTTTGAATTGCATTTAAAAGTTTACTGGGAGCTAGCGCAGCTCATGTCGCAGAAGTGTTACATATGCATTCTGTGTTACATTCTGCACATGCTGTTGTGTTTTGGAATAGCTGAACTGTCTGAATGCTCTTCAAGGATAACATGATGCAGTAAATCCAGTTAAGAGATTACTAAGGCATGGATGACTGTGAGTAGTGCTTCTCACTACTAAGAATGGGCACAACTAATGCATAAGATGTAATTATGGAAGGGTCTTGCTAGCCATGGCTGCCATCTGCTTGAGCAAAAGCTGTGAGTCCAAGAAAACCCCCAGTTCACTTACCAATTCTTCTTTGGGGCTTATGAGTTCCATCCAGAGTTAAATGGTGTCAAATCACTAGATGTACAGGACACTAAATCCCACAGCCTTTCAGTCTTGTCAAGGTTGCACCAAAGCCAATTCTTTCCAGTTTTGATCCACACAATCTCCATGCACTGAGAAAGCACGTTAGCAGCCTCAATTAGATGATATAAGGCAGACTTATATAACTGAGTATTATCATCATATTATTGACAATTTACTTTGTGCTGGCAGATAATTCATCTAGTGACTTCATGCAGATGTTAAATAAGATTAGGGCAGAGGTGAGCCCAGTACCACTTCACAAAACAGAGGCCTTGAGCTGGGAATTTCCCTTTCATCAATGCCACCTAGAACCAATCTTGGAGGAATGAGCAGAACCCTTCTCCCAAGATACCAGGGTGATTGATCATGAGACTGACTTTCTTTGTTCATATCAATAAAAGCATGTATGTGGGGACAAGGGGTATTTCCTACTCTCCAAGTTGCATGCAATAAATCTATAGATGGGAATGGGAAGCCAGTGGCAAGTTACCTGAGCAGGGAGAGAAAATGGTTAATTACTCTGATGGCAAGAGTGCAAAGAATTGCATTGAAAAGGAGAATCCGTAGGCTCAGAATCTGCTTTTTGAAGAACAGGCTCCTTATTTCCTGAGCCTGGCAAGACTTCCTTGGAAGAAGAAGCAGAAAGAGACCAGGCTATGGCACTGATCGTTGCTCTGCAGAATAATGTTTACATTTCTCTATCTCATCCAACTTTGGGAATACATTAAGCAATTTCACTGGGGTGGGGGAAACCCTAGATGGTATTTCTCCAAGTGGAACACTTTCCAGTTTATATATGCAAAGAAATGCCTCATCATCTTCTTCTATTCCAAATGCTGACAGGTTAGAATGGCGGGAATAATAATAAAGTTTTCCCGCACCGGCACTGCTTTTATTGTTGGCATTGATAGGCTGCCGTATAAGTAAATTACCACAGTATGATACATGGGCATCCACAGGAGAGTCAAAGTTTACAAGATGGAGAGTGCAATTTTGCAATCAAAGGCTTATATCTTTTGTTTATGCACATGATGTTATTATACGTACAGCATGAGCATGCCTTCGATCATAGCAAGGCAACTTTTCATATACAGTATTCATACAGAGAGATGCTGCTGGTTTATTAGGGCAAAAAAAGTTACTTTTGATAGGATATCACTTAATTCCCTCTCTAGATTTAGAATTTTTTGAAAAGCGGCAAGTCAAAACAAGGGACATCACTCTCCACTTTTCTGTATTTTCATTTATGCCATCAATGAAACAAAGAAGAAAGCACTAATAAAGGGTTGAAAAAAAAGTATAGCACATACCACCCTACCATTTATAAGTTGCTGCTATTCTTGCTATGACTTTACACCTGATTCTTTTCTTAATTGTTACATGAAAATGGAACCGGGATATCTCATGTCAAAATAAACATTTAAATAAAGCATGTTTATAAATAAAGTAATATTCATTCACACTATTTCCTTGCCTCCCAGGGCAGTATACTTCTTCCAGCAGAAATACAATACTCTGCTCAGTCTCTACAGCTTATTCAGTTTTTTTGTCTACATTTGAGACTAGTTTTCTAATTTTCAGATTTACCACCTGGCCTTGCTCCACTCAGACTCATTTCCAGCAGGCAACTCCTAGTTTAAGTCAAGCACTTTCTTTGGCACAGGGTTAACCCAAAGCTAACTATTAATGAATGTGTGAAGCTGTGTTAGTCCCATTATGAAAAAAGTACACATATACATACATACATACACCCACACAGTAGTGAGATTTTGGGTCTACTAGAATGTTAAGAGAAGAAAGTAATTATTTAAGATTAAGCTTTGATGATCAATGACAATATATTATAAAAATTTAGCAATTAAGTCACTCTCAATCACTAATATTTCACTATTTTCAAATTATTACATAATTTATGATTTAATATTCTCATCTATATACTATTGCACATCATCAGTTTTTGAAATAACCTTTCATATGGTCAGTGGATCATAAAATACCCAAATCTTTTTTCTTTTAAATGAAATACAGATTTAAAGGTGAAAATTTAAAAGAATAACAGTTTTGCATATTTAAAAATATCCCAAACTGATTCATGATAGTTTATAATAAAAATCTTTCTCACTCCATGCAAATTAATGCAGATAAGTAAGCCATATTTCCTTCTATGTTTTAATACACATTTCATACCCATTTTCTAGACAGATTCACTAGAGTTGTGCAGCGTTCTGAATCCAAAAATAAAAAGTTTCTAATCATGCAGGGGAATGGATTTAGTACAAATCCACAGCTGTTCAACCAAACACAACTTCAGAGTGATATGGCACAGTCCAATTTCTGCTGAAATTACTAGCACTTATTTGATGCATAAAAAAGATTTTACAGAAAAACAGTGTTAGCAATGTCACACACATGAAAGTGTATTGAAGATAGCCATTCTCAATCTGCTGTCCTCTAGATATGTTAAGGACGACAACATAATGGCTGAAAATTCAGAGAGTTGTGACCCCAACTTACATGACTGAGGATGGTTAGTACAGGTCCTTTTCAGATTTAAAACTGACATTTATTATTACTGTCCAGAGCTCTTTTAAATATATGACCTCAAGGAGAAAGCTTTTGCATTGCATTAGCAGTCACCTTCATTATCTGCTCCTCCATGTCCTGATTTAACTATACGGGGGGGAAAAACAGTATCTGTCACATTATATCCCCCTTCTGCATAATGGACTAATTTTAATTCATTAGAACTTAATAAAAGTAATTGTGCATTTGAAGGTCAACCAAATTAAATCATATGTTAATTAATCTTAAAATTAAAGTACCGATTATTATATTTCCAGGTGTTCGTGAAGCTTAGGTTCCTATGGGAAAACTGTATAGAAATTATTTCTGCTTTCCTATGTATTGAGTTGAAATTAAGAAGGTATTAGGGAAAACACGTTTCATTTAAACCTGTGTCTGTCTCAAATAGTATTTGTGCAATTTCAGAGAGCTGCAAGGTGCATAGAGTTTTGCAAGGTGCAAAGTGCAGATTTTAATATGTTCTAAAATTCTTAACTTATTCGGTTGTTGGGGTATTTCTAACTATTAGGAGAAATAATTCAAATAAAGTACAAAACCCAAACATAAAAAACCTTGAAAGCATTCCTTCATTTTTGAAAGAAAATAGAAAAAAAATATTAATATTCAGTGTCTATATGCAGCAGTGGCTACTATTCTTTCTCTGGATGTTGATGTCTTCTCAAGTAACTGTATGTGAATGAAGTGCCCAGTATTTAGAGGTACATATTGAAGGGTGGAAGAAGTGCTAATCTGAAACACTTACTTGGGTTTCTGACAGGCAAAGAATTTGAGAAGAATATGTTAATCCAAATGAAATATCTGAGTAAGCCTTCTGAGATGAAGCTCCCTACCTTTATTGGTGGCTAAAGGATTCATGCAGGGAACCATACCACTTTCCACAGCTAAGGGTTTCCATGACCAGTAGGCTTCTCTGCCTCAAAAGAGAGAGAGAGAAAGAGAGAGAGAGTTTGTATGTCTGTAACTTTATGATTAATGTCCAAAGATATTTAGTTCTCTAAGACAATATTATGAGTTCCAGAAACTGAGATAGATGTTCAGAGGTTTTTGTTTTGTTTTGTTTTTGGGAATCTCTTGCCAAGTTTGGCAAACTAATTAAGCATAAGATAATACCCCCACTGAAACAACGACTGCACAACTAAGCACTCAAACTTGTAAGAAGAAGGATTCATTCTTAAAACGGAGTCATTACATTTTGTTTTTGTACTTCTGGTCTGGTGAGCCAGGGGAGGATATCTAATTGTATTTACTTGCAACTTCATGTTTTGCCAAATATGCTAACTTACTAACAATACTCACTAGCCTAAAGCTTATGTGAGAGGCTGTGAGGCAACCATTCCAAATTCCCTTGCCTGAGAGGAGCAACAAAAGAATGCTTTGCAGCTGCTGTCTTTTCTGCATTCAAATGGAGAAGGCACCAAGCTGGTAAGGTGGGTAAACAGTGATAGCAAGGCCATCTTCAGGGAGATGACGTAGTTAAGTAGTTGCTATTGCTTATCCAGAAACTCACTGTATGGGACTTTGTAGAACAGGGGCAGCTGAGATTAAAACGAAGCAGAAGTTGCACTCTGTAAACTTCTAATGGAAAAGGAAGAAGAAGGAAGACCCCTCTGGTCTGCCTTCTTCTTCCAGCCACCCAAATTTAACGCAAAAATGTATTGAATACTTACAGTAGTTTTCCATGCGATCAACTACCAGGATAAAAAGAGAAAAATCTCCTTCCTCCCTTTTTACTTTTATAAAAAAAAAGTCTCCCTTTGGCTCTGATGCATCTCCACTACTAAGTTCTGTGATGCCTCAAAAAATCCCATCCCCTGCCATGTATTGCATAATCATCAGTTTGCACAGTGAATCGAGATTGCACTTTTGGCTCGCCTAAGATCTAGCCATATATTCAGAACATGGGGCGAAGGACTTTGTTTGGTTTTTTATTTATTTAATTTTTAACACATTTCTATGCCGCCAATCTCCAAAGACTCTTGGTCCCTAACAATCAATTAGATATTTATAACATTTGTGTGTAACCCTGCCCCCCCCCGCTGGCTGACGATGTTTTCATCCGGGACATTCTCCGCAGTTCCTGCTTCACCCCCGATGGGAAGGAAGTCCACCTCCGACTCGCCGCTCCCATTGTAGCCAGCCAGATCCCACTGAAGTGATACCTGTTCTATCTAATTGCCTGTTTTACATGCTTTCAAACTGCTGGGTAGGCAGGAGCTGGAGGCAAGTGATGGGAGCTCACCCTGTCATGTGGAGCTGCGGATCGAACCAGAATGCCGGCCATTTCTGGTCAGCACAACTGGTGTACTAAGCCGCTACACCATTACACCTCTTTTTAGAGCATATTTATCATTTTGATCTGTTATTTTTAATATCCTGATCTAAAATTCATTGCTAAATCAAAATTTCTAGTTGCTGCTTTCCAAATTAAATATAATGAGCAAGATAATGTCATGTGTTATTCTTCTATATGTTGCCATTTCCTTGCACTCTGCCATTTTCTGATGACTCATTTGTCCTGTTTTCTTTCATAAATTTCCATTAGCAATACAGTGATTTCTCTAGATCCTGGTGGAGAAGCTATTTAAAACTCATTCTGGAGATAATGGAACCTGCCACTTATTAAATGTTAAGAGTAACTAATGTGGCAACCCATTTATCTTTCTTAGTATTTCAAGATTTGTTTCTTTGCTGGTGTATTTATTTAAAATATGTTTTTTTAAACCAGCTAATTTTACTGTAGTAATACTGTGAACAAGCACAAAACATAAAATATTAAAATAATGTACTGTTAAGAGCTACCTCTTCATGCGAATCATGTTTTCTACAATGGGCGGCGAAGGATTAACAAAGCCAATGTTTTGTATGATGGTCAATTGTCACATGCAGTGTGTATGTGTGTCTTCTTTACTACCCTTTGAAAAGCACTGGTTATATGTCATTAAAGTACCATCAGCTAATATCTCTAACTTTTTCTTTTAGAAAGAGACAGTTGTGATAGATATTGAGAGATGATTCTTGTGATCCCATTGTCCAAAACTTAGCAGTAAAATGTTACTTTATTGACTTTAATGAGTTCTTTCAATTTATTTATTAAACAAATTGATATGCCCTCATCTCAAATGCAGTAACTCCAGGTGGCTTATAAAATTATACAGAAGTATAATAACACTATATAATTTCCTCCCCAGAAAAATTAATCAGGCTCTCCCAATATTTTAAGGGATATGCACAGGTATTTCATCCTGCAAAGCTTGCTGAGAATTAAGACTCTGTTGTTTATCATGAGATGGAATATCACTTTGTATTTGTTTTAAGAATTGTTTATAATCTTTTTATGAAATTACCACGGAGGGGACACTTGAGGGCCATTAGCAGCTCCCAAGTCCCCTTTCTGTGCCTCTTAAACATAATAGTAATGCTGAAATAGGTTTATGTTCCTTTTAAATCACAGAAAAACCCCAGGAATTCCCCCTAAGCCCGCAAACTAAATAAAAGCTATTGGACCTGCCCACAGAAATAATAGTCAGATTTATTTTTCATCTTCAGCCTGTCCTCTGAAGCCTTCATCTCCCACCCCCTCTTCCAAATATCTGTTATGTCCTCATTCCTTTAAAATGTTGTTTATTTCTGTTTTATTACACACCTCACTGAGCACTTTTGAAATTTAAATACAAATTAGGGAAATAGTCCTTCAGACAAAAGAAAACTTGGCCTAGAAAACTGAACAATGAGTGATTCATTCCCACCTTGCAGGTGGTGTTATATCAGTTCTATGCTGTCAAGGCAAGAATATCTTAATTATCTTTCTCTCCTAGAAAAGAAGATTGCTTTAGCATTTGCTGGTATTATAATTATGCCTTTCTTTTCTGCATCTTTCCTTCTTTTCAAGCTGGAATAATGTTCATTTTCTCTTGCAATTTTCTAATATGGAGAACTGTTTTCCTTTTTCCTTTGCCATGTGAAGTAGTATCCGTATCAAATTTTATGGAGGGAAATATCCTCTCTTGAATTCTACTTGAGTCTAAGTTTAGTATGTAGATAAAATCTCCTGAGAAGTGAGAGCACAGGCTTTGCAGATGTCTCATTAGTTTGCATCTGGACTCATTGAGAGACTCACAGAAATCTTAGAGCAACATTCGAGAGGCAGCCAATTTCTATTTAAATTATTATTTTTCAATAGTTATATAAAGTACCCTATAAAATGTAAAGGTTATCCTGCCAGTTGTGACCAACTCTAGGGTGCAGTGCTCATCTCCGTTTCCAAGCCAAAGAACCAGCATTCACCTGAGGACGCTTCCATGGTCATGTGGCTGGCATAACTAGACGCCAAAGATGCACAGACACTGTTACCTTTCCCGCTGAGTAGGTGCTACCTATTTATCTACTTGCATTTGCATGCTTTCAAGCTGCTAGGTTGGTAGGAGCAAGGCATACGACAGGAGTCATCCCGTTTATGTATCGGCTCTTGGGTCTTGAACTTGAACCAATGACCTTCCAGTTGATAAGCCCAGCATCTTAATCACTCACCACTGCCCACCCCCAGTATACAAGTGGTATGCAAATCTGTGTTCTTTTTTGCTGTTCTATTGTAAATGCATCTACAGTAAGGGTTTCTGCCAAATGCAGCCACCTGTATATCACCCACCACTGTAAGGACCAGCAAAGTACCCTCTAAGCACTTATACTGTTTGCATCACTGAATATTTAAACTGGAGTTTATCTCAATCTTATCTATTGTCACAATGGCTTGACATGAAATTGTGACAGATATAAAAGTACAGTAGTTTGGAATTAAAACTCAAGAATTTCATCGTAGATTTTATAGTCCTTCAATTTGTATGAAGGATTTATGAAGCAGAAAAATAATCACACATCAGCCTCTGCACACATTGCCTATGATATGGGATGCCTCGTTGATTTCTTTCCTTGAAAAATTATTGTAGACATTTTCACAAGGTACTTAAAAAATGCAACTAATCTGTCTTGTCTGTGAAGACTCTCACTTGTCCAGGGTAATTGCATCGCAACAAAGTTTAAAAAAAACAGGCATCTGGACTGGATTTTTCTCAAGTCGAAGACGTTTCACCTTTTTTGCTATATAGCATTTTAAAAAATAAGTTGCATATAAATTATAAGTATTCACTGTCATTAAAAGTTTAAATTTAGTAACAGGTAGCACCTGCATACAAAACTCATGAATTGTTCTATCTGTCCGTAAAACATTGTTCTGAAACCTGCTGGATCATCCAACTAGTGTTTTGCAAACTTGAGTGGCAGTGTGCTTTTTAGAGAGTTCTAGTCTTCTCTTCCCATACATGTAACTCTTGTTCAGTGTTTTCAATTACTGTAGACTCATGAAGCCTGACATCATATAATGCAAGAGTGACTTGCAGGTTCATTCCTGTCAACTTATAGTTCTTTGCTACTTCCAGAGTATATATTCTTTGATCTTGAAATTATTTTTGTTGAATAACAACACTCAGGAAGAGTAGCAGTGGTGTTACATTTTCTTCACTTGTATAGTGTCTGCTTAATCATGGATTGATGGAGACTAAAGACTCTGGCCTTTTTATAGCCCTTTCTAGGCTCATATGTACTGACAACCCATTTTCTGTAATTTGGAAAAAATTTGATAAGAACTTGGTTCGCATTCACAGATTTATCATGAAAAGTATACTTGGGTGTGTGTTTTTAATGGGGGAGGAACCCTCAAACTCATGCTTATCTTATTGGTTGGAACATCTAATTTAACTTACCTCTTAAGAGAGCTTCTTACTTTAGGACTTCACAAACTTTTTTTCCAACAAAGACAGTGTATGTGGTTACCATATGTTCAGTAAAGACATAGCATGCGGTTTATTTAATCAGAATTTGATTAATAATAATTATTAATAGGACTTGAATGAAGCTCTGATCATTTTATAGATCACATTGCTTTCAGATCATAGATCTGAAAAAGGATTTTAAGCTTTCCTCATTGTAAGGTTTATTCTACTGGACAACTTGTTTGAACAGACCATAGATAGAGGTAACAAGTAAATTTTTATTTTTGGACAGGCTACAGGAGGCTATGATGCCACTACAGGAAAATGTGGGATTGAACATTTTGATGCTTTTTTATTCTTAGAATGGTTTTAAAGATGAGAATCAAAACTTTTGGGAAAGGAGGCAAATTCCATTCTCACTTTTAATTGTCCAAACATTAAAAAAAGAAGAAAAAACCACCATCACTTTTATTATTTATATTTTATCAGTCTGGTTTTGCTTCTCATAGCCTTCCCACTTCCATTCTTATCAATTTTGGAAAAGAAAAAATGTGTTGCTGAAAAAGGGTCATTTTGCTGCTGAAACAACAAAATGCTTTTTTTGGCAGTATGATCTTCACGTCGTAGGAAATTGCACACAAGCTACTTACTGCCTACTGTGGCTTAGCAAGATCATTTGTGCTTGTATATTGAAAAGTCAACTTTTATTGTAATACAATGAATACTTATTTTAGTGCCCAGGTGGGCAGTTTAATTAGCTAGGAAACTGCTATTAAAGGAGTGTAATGAAGAATAAGGAATACCAAATCTTCAAACTGAAGAAAAGCTTAATAGAAGGAAAAATAACAGATATTTGTTGCAGAAATCTGAATGGGTTCTTTTTTGGTGTAAAAACATGTCCAGATTTTTTAATGTTTTGTGTAAGTGTATGAGATGCAGTAAATATTTGAGTATCACTTGCAGAGTCATAGTTCTGGGAAGAGCATAAAGAGTTCAAAAATAACACTTATGTTACACTATAGTCCAATGGGATATATAGTCATGTTACTATGTATTTATTCTATATCTTGTGATATTGCGACTGTTTGTCACAAGCAGTTTGAAGAGAGAAAAGTGATGAATTTTCCCTTTTCCTTCCCCCTTTTTTTTCAAAGGATTGTTTTATTTGAAGAATTACTGAGCATCAACAAAGCAAATTAATTATTTGCAGCTTTCCCTTATGTTATATATAATTTCATTTATTTATTTATTAAATTTCTATACCACCGAAATCCGAAGACTCTTGGTGGCTTACAAAAAACAAACATTAAAAACATTAGTTAAAACATGAAAATAAAACATTAAAAAAAATTGAAATAAAAAACCCAGTGGAACTAGCGAGGTGGGCTAAGAAGTATTTAACATATAAAAAAGGAGGATGAGGATGGCTAGTGATCAACCAGCCACCTCCAAGATGATGA